>PVKE010002108.1:23601-87752 GCA_004027555.1 Craseonycteris thonglongyai
TAGAATACTCGAAAAATTTGACTCAATAGCCCAAACGCATTTTCCGTTACTCTGTGAGCACGAGTTAACCTGTAGTTGAAGATGACTTTAGATTTTTCTCCTCGAGCTGTTATTTTACAGTATGGTTTCATGCCATGTTTGTGTAATCTGAAAGCTTCATCTCCAACTATAACATAGGGCACTACTTTATTCGAACCAGTAAGTCTCTCATCTGGAGGAAATATATTTCCCGAAAGCACTTGTTTCCCCATGACAGACTTTGTAAAACTTCCACTGTCCTCCTATTTTCCATATGACCCAACATCTATCTATTGCTATAAATTTACAGTTGGCATCAACCAAAGCAAGTAATACAACAGAAAAGTACTCCTTATAATTAAAAAACGTGTACAGCGCTCTTCTTTGTCTTCCCATCTGCAACTTAGTCAGATCAATTTTAGTTGTTATTTTGGACCCTGTAATCTAAACTCACTGTGAAATTGCCCTTAGTGCCCTTCCAGCTCTGCGTGCCGAAATAATTGCTCCACGTGCCACTTTGGGCACGCGTGCCATAGGTTCGCCACCCCCGAATTACACAATAGCCACAAGACCAATGGTATACCTGAAATAGTCCATCTTTTTAAGTCACGTGAAGCAGTCCTCTGAGGCCAAAATGAACCAGGTTGATGGCCTAACTTATTAGAAAGATAAAATTGAGTGCTCAGGCTTCTCAAAAATCCCTTCTGTAGGGGATGCTGGGATGGCCCAGCAGGTTGAGCACTCTCCTTACAGCCAAAGGGTCCGAGGATCAAGTCCCAATCCCGGCCTCCGTGGACCCAAATGCTGAACTGGGGTGTGCTTCCCACGTGGGAGGCCTCCAGTTTGCAGGGGCATGCCTCCCATGTGGGAGGCCCCGGCCTGGTTCCCACCCTGCATGGACTCATGCCCACCAATGTGGAATGAAATGATGTCAAAAACCAATGATGTACAACTATGGAGACTGCTCTGGGCCCTCCCCCTTCTCTGTCTCTCCCTTTCTCTATCAAAACAATAAAAATAAATCTTAAAAAAAAAAAAATCCCTCCTATAAATGAAAGAACACTGAGGTTTACATCCCTGGGTGAGATGAGGTGGGTGAGTGATGCATACAGTGGGCACTAGCCAAGTGGTAGATAAGAACAGGCTTTTACTATAGAACTGGCAGTGACATAAATCTGGCAATGGCTCTGGGCATTTAAAAAGTGCAATGCAGTTCCCAGAAACCTGAAATGTATGTGGGTGTTCAAATGTATGAGGTTCAACTCAGGCAGATGGCAGACTCACGAGTCACCTTTAGTGTTATACTTAAGAAATAATATGGGAAGCCGGGATGGCTCAGTGGGTTAAGTGCTCACTTTGCAGCCCCAGGAACTGAGGACTGGATCCCGGCCCCAGCCCGTATGGAACCATATGCTTAACTGGGGAGTACCTCCAGTTCAGTTCTCACCGAGGCGAGACCCCAGCCCAGTTTCTGCCCTGTACCGCCACGCGCCCACCTGTGGAGTGAAACTATGTGGAAAAACCAATGATGTTTGTACAACTATGGAGACTGTTCGGGGCCCTCCCACTTCTCTCTGTCTCTGTATCTCTCTCTCTGTCTGTCAAAACAATAAAAATAAATCTTAAAAAAAAAAAAAAGAAAAAAAGAAAAAATAATACATCCCCTGCCCATGTAAGCTGTTCCATGTGAACTTTCTGGTTTTCCAATGAGATAAAGCTGAAGGCCTTTACCCACTTGATGTGTACTGAAACTAGAATTTTGGCTAAAGGACCTGCCCCATTCCCCACACTAAGGACAGTATCCTATGTGAATATCATGTTGTTTTAGCACTCATTAGTTCTTGGTGTAGTGTGAACTACTGATGTTATAGGAACAGAGCTTTAAAGAATTTCCCACATTTGCTTCACTTATAAAGCCTTTCTCTAGTTGAATTCTTCTATGGTTAATGAGGCTAAGGTTTGTAGCAAAGGATTTCCCACATTCACTGCACTCATAAGGTTTTTCTCCAGTGTGAACTCTGATGATAATGAAAGGCAGATATTTGGTAAAATGGTTTTCCACATTCACTACATATATAAAGTCTTCGTTCACTGTGAACTCTCCTGTGTTTAATAAAGTTGGGGGGCTGGGATGGCTCAGTGGGTTAAACACTCACTTTGCAGCGCCGGACACTGAGGATCAAATCCCGGCCCCAGCTCTTGCGAACCCATGTGATGAACTGGGGAGTTCCCCAGTTCAGTTCTCTCTCTGTTTCTGTATCACTCTCTTCCTCTCTCTCTGTGAAAAACAATAAAAAATAAAAAAATAAATATACAAATAATAAATAAAGTTGGACTTTGCAGCAAAGGATTTTCCATATTCACTGCACTCATAAGGCTTTTTTCCAGTGTGAACTCTCTGGTGTTGAGTGAGACTGGAGCTTTGGCTGAAAGATTTTCCACATTCCCTACATTCATAAGGCTTTTCTCCAGTGTGAACTCTCAGGTGTTTAGTGAGGTTAGATTTGCAGCTCAAGGATTTTCCACATTCACTATACTCAATAGGCCTTTGTCCAGTGTGAACTTTCCGATGTGAACTGATGCTAGGGCTTTGCTTAAAGAATTTTCCACATTCATTATACTAATGAGGTCTTTCTCCAGTATGAACTCTGGTGGAAAAAGAGGCTAAAGTTTTGGCTAAACAATCTCCCACATTCACCACACGGATATGACCTTTCTCTCATGTGAATTCTCTGGTATACAGTGAGGTTGGACTTGTATCTAAATGATTTCCCACATTTGCTTCACTCATAAGGTCACACTCATAGGAGTGTGAACTCTCCTATGTATAATGAGGTGAAAGCTTCAGATAAATGATTTTCCACACTCTATACATTCATAAGGCCTTTCTCTGGTGTTTCCTCTCCAGTGTTCAATGCCATAGGACCTGTTAAATATTCCACATTCCCCAGCTCTTTCTGCTATATGAACACTCTGATGTCTAATGAGGCTGCAGCTTTTGCTAAATGATTTCCCATATCCATTGGACATTAAACATCTTTCTCTAGTGAGGACTCTCTGATGTTGAACAAGTGTGTATTTGTGGCTGAAGGATTTCACGTATTCTCCCCAGTTGAGAATTGTTGATAACAATTGAGCTTTTCCCTTCTGAAAGGCTGTCACACACTTGGTTCCACTGTTTGACTTCTCCCTGGTGTAAATGGTCTGTTGCTAAAGAAATCCAGAGCTGGCCAAGAAGTCCTTCCCAATCTCCCTGGAGATAAGTGTCTTCCCTAACACATTCAATTTGCAGCTCTTCACAAACAAGGCTCTGTCCACGTGACTTCTGAAGGGTTTCTCTCCAATGTGCTGTTTCTGATGAATGTTTGCACTGAAATATTTTTTCCCATACACCTCACACCTGTACAGTTTCTGTTTGTAGTGTGTTCCTTGGTGCTCAGCCAAATGCAAAATGTCACTCAAGATTAAGCCACACATTTCACAAGGATGAGCCTTGTTGGGAGATAGATTGGAACTGGGAGTCCTGACCTATGACACTTTTTGTACAGAAATGCTCTGCTCAGAAGGATCCTCTTGATACTCTGCTTCATGGCAACAACCTAAAAGCAAGAAATGCTGGTGAAATATATGCTGACTTTGGTGGGAGGGGACAGCACACACATAAGTGTGTGCCTGACAAACCCAGGAACTAGTCCATGGGATTATTTGCAGGAATAGGAGTTGGCTTTAGGTCAAAGATGTGGCTGTTTAGCAATACTGGGTTATACAGATCACAGGATGGTGAAGCCTCATGAGGTAAAAGATACAACTTGCTCCTCACCAAACAACTTTCATAGGATCTTTTACAACAGACATGAGTGCTGTATAAAAGGTTGTGTCTAGGCCCCCAAAATGGAATTGCAACAGAGAAGCTGTTGGTCAGGGACTATTTAAAAATGGGTATACACTTCATAATACAAATCATATAAGCTGATATTGCAGATGGCTGCAGAGAAAGCAGTGAGAAAAATGGGAGAGATGTAATGTCCAGACAGGTAAGGATTAGCCATGGGCTAACTGTAAGTGTAGAAGTGACAAAGTACAAAACTGACAGATCAGCAAGTGTTAAGAATTGCAAAGTTGGGGAAGCTGGGATGGCTCAGTGGGTTAAGCACTCACTTTGCAGCCCTGGAGACTGAGGATCAAATCCTGGCTCCGGCCCAGGCTAACCCATATGCTGAACTGGGTTGTGCCCCCAGTCCAGCTCTTGCTGGGGCCTATGTGGGAGGCTCCTGGCCCAGTTCCTGCCCTGCGCAGCCCCGAGCCCACCTGTGGAGTGAAACTATATGGAAAACTAATGTTGTCAACTATGGAGACTGCTCTGGGCTCTCTCCCTGCTCTCTGGCTCTCTCTGTCTGTCTCTCTCTGTGTCAAAAAACAATAAAAATACATAAATCTTTAAAAGAATTGCAAAGAAAATGCAGAAACAGTGTGTGATCACAGGCATTGGCACCAAAATATTAAAACAAAATAGGTTTCTGGTATGACTTAAACATAGAACCGACATCATGCCCTCTCCCAGGATGCCATTCCTTAAGGCCAAGCTCCCTCTGAGCCCATCTTGCTGAGGCTGGATTCATATTCATCTGTTAGTGAATCACTGAGGGCTCTCCACACCAACCCCAAGATGGTAAAGTACATGGGACCTAAATTATGCAAGCAGTTAGGGAAAGACAGACAGTACTGATCAATTCAGCACAAATGACAGTCTATAGGAAAGAAAACTAAATATTACACAGAGAATTTCAGAGGAGAATCTTTGCAAGAATAAACCATGGTCCACATAAGTGGTGACCATTTCAATGATGGCAATTCCTGGCACAGGAAGGCATGAGGAAATGTCAGCTAGAGAAAGGAAGCAAAACCTGGAGTACTCAGGGTAACTTAGATCTCGACAAAGTTACCTTGCCAGGGTGAGGGAAAGCAAAGTAGAATCCATTAGGTAACTGTAAAACTTCTGCCCCTGGTCCCTTCCCTGTGAGACTGTAGGGAAGGTGTTGGGGCTGCTCAAGAAGAGGAGAGGGCAGTGCATACACTTCAGCCCTACCAACAACACCACCTACCCAGGGAACTGAGAAAGAAAGCATTGCCCTTAGTCCTAAGTGAGAAGGACAGACTTGTCGCTGATGCAAAGGGAAGGACAGAGACTAGCTCAGGTCATAGGAAAAAGACTGAGAATCTTACCCAGGGAGGTTATAAGTACCAAGTTCTCCAGCATCACATCATGGTATAGGTGTCTCTGAGCCTCATCAAGGAGCCTCCATTTCTTCCAGGAGAAGTACACAGCCACATCTTCAAAGGTCACACTGCCCTGCTATGATGGTGACAGATGAAAACATAGCTTCTCTCCTGAGAAGTAATGATATATCCCTACCTCTAAAGGTCTACTGTACCACAATCCTTCTCTTAAGCTCCCCAAATTTAAGGAGAAACCAGGCTGTGGAATTCTTGGTGCACTTGTCTCCTCGTGGGCCTATTCATAACTGGGTAGAACCATCAACAGCAAGAAGCAGATGGACAAATATATACCTAAACTGTGGGGCTGGCACAGAAGAATCTACCACCTCCCTCAACAGGTAATTCCCCTACTTTGGCCATTATCATGTAATTCTCAACACAGTGCCCTAAACCATCAGACATGTTCCCTGTCCAACTACACATCACTTTTTATAATGCATATCTCTTATATCTCCAGCTCCCATTCCTACATATCCATGGCCATTATAATCAATGCCCTACACACTTATATTTCAATTACATTCTCAAACTCACACAGGTAAGGGTGTAATTGCCACACTAGGTGTCTGAACAAACTCTTAACACCTTATGCTAGACTGATGCAATCAACCAATGTTTATTAATCTCATACAGTCACAGCCTGGGAGGAAAAAAGCACACAGAACACATGACCACATGAAGGTTGCACTCCAGGAAAGAGTGAATAACCAAAGGCAGTCTTTGTAGGACTAAGAGAATAGGATGTCCCATTTCCTGCAATAGGATGTGATTGTCTTATTTAATAACTCTGCAGAATGGTAGAGAACTAAAACCCACTACAAAGGGATAAGTAGGAACTGTGCCTGCTCCCCTTAATAAAAAGGGTTGTGAGGCTAAATGACTTTATCTGTGAGAGCAGTGTGTGTAGGAAAACTTGTACAAGGACCATTTGAGGGCATCCTGGTCTCACTAGATGTCAAGACAGAAAATCTATTGGCCTTAATTCTAGGATATAACAACACAACTTGGCAGAGAACATCAAGAGTATACTTGACAAATCAAACATGATCCAGCATTACCACAGACTTCCCATGGTCCCTATTAGCCAGGGCAGCCCCAAATTATTCTATGATGGTCTCATTACACTCCTTATGCCAGACTTAGTATAGAAAGCTGTGTGTGTGTGTGTGTGTGTGCGCGCGCACGTGTGTGTGTGTTTTGGAGGAGGGTGAGAGGGGTTATAATGAGCCACCCCAATATGTAGCTCGGCAGTATGCAAATTATGTTGAGCTAACATCAACTGAGACCCTGTGAGCTCAAGAGAAACTTCTATCTCCACCCTCTTAACCATCTTAGAGGAATTTGAATTAGGAGCTTTGCCCATGAGAAATTATCGGAGATAAACTTTTTTGACCTACCTATTTGGCAGGGCAAACTAATTACCGAACGTGTAGTCTCCCTGTAATGACCTTCTATGCCCTAACGTGCCTAACCTCATCACTAACTCAGAATGTCTTATATACCCATGGTCCCTTTCTGTCTCTGACACGCTCATGTACGTGGAGTTCCCATGTGCATGAAACTAAATTTGATTTTCTCTTGTCTACCCGTCTCTTGTTGATTTGATTATTTGGTCAGCCAAAAGAACCAGAGGAGAGAAATGGGAAGCATCTCAGAGAAGACCCAAGGTCCCATATTACTTTTGTAGTATTTGCTGTGCCCTTAGCATTTACAACCTTCCTGGGCCCATCCACCCCTCATTCAAGCCCAGACCCATTAATCATCCATCATCCTCCCCAGGTCTACTGAGTCTCACAGGTGACTGAATTTACCCCCCAACTCTATCTGGCTGAATAAAGACACCCAAAGCTTTATAAAAGTCCTCACAAAATCCTGGTGAGTCCATAAAATGGTGAATAAGCACCAGTTTCAGCCTGAGAGTATCATTACTTAAATTAACATGGCAGCAAACTGCACTTTTTTTCTCCAAATGACAAATGATTAGGTTTCTGCATCTATCTTATGACCATTCTTCCCCTTGTAGGCCTCTGCTACCTGCCAGACTGTTTGCATCGTCACTTATCTCCCTTATTGGTGGTTATGAAGCCCAATATCATCACCCAGTTACCCAAACAAAAGACCCAGTCCTTGGGTCCCCACACTATCCCTTCTCACGGATGTGAAAATTTAAAAAAATTCATTTAAAGTAGAGTTGGGAGGATGCCAGGATGGCTCAGCGAGTTAAGAACTCACTTTGCAGCCCCAGGGTCCAAGGATCGAATCCTGGCCCCGGACCATGCAGACCCATATGCTGAACTTGGGTGTACCCCAGTTCAGTTCTTGCCAGGGCCCACGCAAGAGGCCCCTGGCCCAGTTCCTGCCCTGCACAGCCCCGCACCCACCTGTGGAATGAAACCATGTTGCAAACTAATGATGTACAACTATGGAGACTGCTCTGGGCACTCCCCCTTCTCTCTGTCTCTGTCTATCCCTCTCTGTCAAAAAACAAAAACAAAAAAAACAATAAAAATAAATCTTTAAAGTGGAGTTGGTCAGGAAGCCGGGATGGCTCAGTGCCCTGGGGACCAAGAATCGATACCGTGTGTGGACCCATGTGCTGAACTGGGGTTTGCTTCCCATGCAGGAGGTCCTCAGTTTGGTTCTCGCCCCCCTCCACCCCCCCTGGTTTGGCCAATGGCTTAAGGGGGGAAGCCTCCCATTTGGGAGGCCACCAGCCCAGTTCCTGCCCTGCATAGCCCCCACCCACCTGTGTGGTACAAAACCATGTCAAAAACTGATGACATACAACTATGGAGACTGCTCTGGACCCTCCCCCTTCTCTCTGTCTCTCTGTCTCTGTCAAAAACAAAATAAATCTTTAAAACAAAAAGTGGAGTTGGGAGGACCTGTAGAGGGAGCCCTTTGCCCTACCATTCAATAAGAATACCCAACAGAAAGAGATATAGTTCCATCTATAACTGGAAGATGTTTTATACTCTAATAATTCCAGCAGGAAACAGGAGGATCTTTTCCTCAATGAGCAACTACTCAGACAATGAAAAGGCAATAAGCACCAAACTCTCAGTTTTCTGCAATGAACTCTTTGTTTACAAAAGCCCCTCTAAACTCTCCCTACTTTCTCTATAAAAGAACACTCCTCTCCTTTCCTCTCTGGACTTACCTATGGTTCTACCATAGCTTGCATGTCCTGAATTGCAATTCTTTGTTGTTCCCAAATAAACCCATTTTACAGGAGAAATATATGGCTATTTGCTTAAGATATGGTGGTATAGCTTTACCATCATAACCTAAAATGTGCTTCTCCTAAGTGTGAACACAGCTTATTCACCTCGGTCTTCATAGTAGCTACCACTATTTTGGATGCATCCAATCTGAATCCTTCCCAGATTTCTCAATTTGTGTGTTCACCTGCCTGTTTGAGGCTTCCACTCACTGGTCTCTGAAACATCTCAGACTATTAACATGGTCAAAACAAAGATCCTATATCCCCAGTAAATATTATACCTATTACCAATTCACTCATCTCAGTAGATACAGCTTCCGTCACTATAGCTGCTAACCCAAAAGCCCTGGGGTCATCACTGATTACTCTGTTGCACTCCCTCACAAGTCACATTAAAAAATCTAGTTGCCTTTCTTTATTTTTTAAAATTTGTTTATTGTTTACTTATCAAGAGAAATTATTCCTTAGCCCAAATATTCATGTTTCACAATTCGGGTACATAGGTCCATGACAAACTTTTATGGAACACAACCCAAAGAAATTCTTTACAAATTCCAAAATCACTTCGCACTCTAAAAGATACAAGTCCTCCTCATCTCAACATCTTTCATGGAATAATTTCTGTACAAATCTGCATATGCCTTCTTTTTTATTCAGCCACAGCAAATTTATATAGAAAGTTGCAACCCCCAAGGATAAGACTGCTTCAATAATATGAAATTACAATGCTTGGCAAGAAGGCCACACATCTGAAGTTTCATTAGAGCACTGGGAGGCATGGCATTTATAGTCTCAATACCAATGCCACTCCTAATAGTTGCCCTTTAAAACACACAGCCAGATTCAAACCCATTTCCTAAGCCACAACTCTGGTTCATTAACTCTGACGTGGGATAAGGTAGGGGCCTCCATCCTAATCTTTCTTCCTCTTCAAGCCCATGGTCTGTTCTCTACTCTGCACCCAGAGGAGCCTGTTAAGATTGTGATATCACTTCACCCCTCTGTTTAATTTTGCCTCAAAGCATATACACTTCCTAGTACCAGCTATTGGGTTAACTTTCCACACCTGTTTGCATTGGTTGTCAGTAATGAAAACATATCTATATGTTGTTTCTATTACTGATAAGGGAAACACCTCTATATGGGATTTCCATTACTGACAACCCCAAGCCCAGGTTCTAAACCTAAGATAAACTTATTACCCAAAGCTTAGGGTTTTCTCCAGTGTCCCCAAACTCAAGAACTGGAGGAACAGTATTGAGTCTCAGGAAACCACATCCAGAACAGCAGAGTAAAACTAGGATTAGTAAGGGATTGGGACATTTCTACTCACCTGTGTGGGTTCCATAAGCACTTCGGCAGTCAAGGGAACCTGTGCGAAGAGACAGGCTTTAGAGGAATGGTTCCTTGGTGTTCCATGTGCTCATGCTTCCCTGGCCCTGGAGCCAGGTGACCACAAGCAGGCTGTCTGTCTAACTTTCGGACCTCAATGGTCAGTCAACTCTTACCAGCAGCGTGACCTTGAACAAAGACTCAACCTCCCTGTGCCTCCATGAAGTCATCACCCCCCTCCAACAGCCTTTGTCAATGTTTTTAAACCCTAACGGAGAATGTGTCTTTTTGCTCACAACCTCCATGGCTCCCAGGGCCCTCAGAATGGAAGGTACAACTCCTTAGCCTGCTAGTCCAGGTGTCACTCCACCTCACTCTCTGTTCTCTGAAGGTAGAAGGTGAACCCCAGGTTCCTGATCCTCTTGGTTCAGTTGCCCCCCATCTTTATAGGACCGACTCCTCTGCCTGTAACCCTCTCCAACATCCCATCACACCAGATGTAACCCAAAAGCACCTCACCATCCAGGATCTGGGCTTCAGGAAGTGAGCAGGCACCTTGCACCTGGGGCTTTAGGGTTTTGGTGGGGTTGTTACTGGAGGGCAACTGAGTTCAGGCTCATGCTAACTGTGCCTTTTGGTCAATAGACTGACACAGGTGTTGGGTCATAGAATAAGCGTTTATTGTCAGAAACCAGTGACCTGAGAAGGCAAAGGGTTTTCACCCTCAAAAACTGCCTTAACATTCTCAGTCCCATTAGGGGTTTTTAAAGGGAAGTTTTGGCATTCTTCCAGAAGAGGCAGGGGACACACTATGAAAGAATCAACAATCATTGTTACTAGGGAGTTAGGGTCGTGGACTCTACTGATTGGTTGGGGCTCAGGCAGAAAGCAATTGATCATGGCTTCAGGTCCTGGTGTCAGTCATGGCATTGTTCAATTTGGTTCCCAGGAAATGCAACCCAAGGGCCATTGTGCTTTCATGAGTCTGGAGCTAAAACACAACTGAGGCCAAGATATTATCTTAAGTTTACCAAAACTGTACTATGGTTAGCACACCTGAAGCGTTGTTCCTAGAACTTATTTTGATGTTGGCCAGGATCTGATGTCCTAGTGGCTTAGTGATTAAATAGAGCAGACATACAATATGTGTACAGTAGGTAGGAAGATCTAAGGGAAAGCAAGTACCGGTAAGTTACAGCTCTATCTGGCTTAAACAAAGCCAGCCTGAGCATAAAAAATATTAACTGCAGGTTTTAAACCAGGGCATTGTTCTCAGAATCCTGCTGCTTGCTGGACTGTTAATCAGGGGTCCTGAACCTGACAAGACTTCCTGGCAGTAATTTTTTTAACTATATTAACCCTAAGGTGGAGATTCTATGAGGCTTATAATGGGAGTGGGGGGTGGGGAGGGAGGGCTCTTATGTCCCGCCCTGTTTCAGGGTAAGGACGGTGAAAGCGCGCGAAACACGTGCTCACCTGAGCCCAGCCCCCCAGCGCACCCGCAGCTATCAGACTTCGTAGGCAGATTGAGGCGAGAGCAGCGGGAGAGGAGGGGGTCCCCAGGCACGGGGATCCCTGTCCCGGATCTGGCACGGGTCACCCTGACGTCGTCGCCAAGCCTCAGACCCGCGTCTGCGCGGAGGGGACTACGATTCCTGTCGCAGCTTCAAGGTCCCTTCATCTCCACCCTGTCCGACGCTCAGGAGGTTCTTGAGCGGATCCTGAGAAAAGACAAAACGCCTTCCAGGAGAAGGATGCCGAACGTCCCATCCGAAGTTACGCTACTCACGTGTAAACTTTTTTAAGCCTTCATTGGTCAGCGACGCTGCCCGTCTCTGAGAATTCTGGGTAGTGTAGTTTCCAAATCCACAAACCGCGATAAGGATGCTCCCACCAGAACCCCGGTGGAAGAGGTCACGCTGCGCCGCAAGGGGCGCTGGGAAATAGCAAGTCTGAATCCCGAAACCGAGGAGGGTCTTAGCTCCTTCTTAAAGGGACCATAGTCAGATTTCTGTGGAATAGTGAGCAATTGATCACCCAAGTGTTTGCAGACATATTGTGTTTAAGAGTTAATGACACTTAAATATATTCGTTCAGATGCTCCCAAACACTTACAGGTACAAATGCACATATCCTGTAGTCAGAAAGTGTGTCCACTGGTCAAGGAATATAGACGTATCTTCAATCTGTGATTTCATCTCATTGACACAGGGAAGCTATTACAGGGACTTGAGCATGTGCTGCAGGAGGAATTGACATTATCACGGAAAAACACTTGTAAAATGCAAATTAGAGAAAGCTATCAGTTTTTAAGAAAATGTCAGGTGACATGTTAACTAGACTTGTTGTGGTGATCATTTTATAATGTATACAAATATGGAATCATGTTGGACACCTAAAACTAATGTTTTATGTCAGTTATACCTCAGTTAAAATTTTTTAGGGATGCCAGGATGGCTCAGTGGGTTGAACGCTTGCCTTGCAAGGTCTGGGGTCGAGTCCCAGTCCTGGCCTAACCAGTGCAGACCCATATGCTGAACTGAGGCACGCTTCCCTTGTGGGGGTCCCCCAGTTTGGCTCCTGCCCTGCTCAGCCTCCTGTCCACCTGTGTGGAATGAAACTATGTCAAAACTAATAATGTGCAGCTGCAGGGACTGCTCTGGGCCCTTTCTCTCTCTCTCTCTCTCTCTCTCTCTCTCTCTCTCTCTCTCTCTCTCTCTCTCTCTCTCTCTCTCTCTCTGTGTCAAACAATAAAATAAATCTTTTAGAAAGCTGTTAATAATGACTATGTAGTGATTCAAAGATGGTGGCAGAATTGTCTCCAGGAAATATTATTGGATGGTATAAAAAATAAAGACCTCACTTTTAGAAATTTTAGTAGTGATATCTGTGAGAAGACATATACAATCACACAACATGTACATTTTGAAAAGAAAAATCTTTCGTGTACCAAGGATAATTTTGGGAATTTTTTTTTTTAAGATTTACTTTATTACTTTGACAGAGAGAGACAGAGAATGGGGAGAGCTCAGAGCAGTCTCCATAGTTGTACATCATTAGTTTTCCACATAGTTTTATTCCACACAGGTGGGCGTGGGCCCACGCAGGGTGGGATTCAGGCTGGGGGCTTCCTACATGGGAGGCATGCCCCCTTGAACTGGGGGCCTCCCACATGGGAACTACACCCCAGCTCAGCATATGGGGCCACGTGGGACTGGGGCCTGGCCTGAATCCTCAGACCCTGGGGATGCAAGGTGAGCACTCAACCCGGTGAGCCATTTTAGCTTCCCAATTTGGGGATTCTTGAATTGGCAAGTTATTAAGCTCTTCATTTTGTTTTGCCATTATATATATATGGCTATTGTTTTGTAACCCCTCAATATATTCATCATTTTATGTAAACTGCAGAATTGGAAACAACACACATGAACATATACAGATAGAAGCCAGAAAGGATGTATGCCCAGAAAATATCTGAGAAGGCCTGAAACTTTCACAGTAGCTTGGTCAATGAAGGTCTTTCCCTGCGTGGAGCCAGGACCTAAACACTAGGAGAGATGGCTGTCCAGTGTGCTAAAACAGAGTCTTATAATGTAACAAGAGAGCAACTACCCTATCACCTTTGCCTAATGAAGGGAGTGACATCTGTCATATTCTCAGGCACACACTCATACAGCTGTGTACACTGGGGGTGGAAATTGGGGGGCCATCTTAGAATTCTGCTTACCACAGTGGTTTTGCTAAGACACATCTGCCCATGAAGATTCATGCTCTTCCCTTCCTTGTTTACTTGATACTTGATTAAAAATCAGTGCATAAATAAACAAAAAAAAAAAAAAAAGGAAGAAAAGATTCCATTTGGGGAAGCCGGGATGGCTCAGTGGGTTGAGCGCTCACTTTGCAGCCCGAGGATCGAATCCCGGCCCTGGCCCATGTGGACCCATGTGCTGAGTTGGGGAGTGCCCCCAGTTCAGTTCTCACCAGGGTGAAGACCCCAGCCCGGTTCCTGCCCTGTGCAGCCCCGCTCCCACCTGTGGAATGAAACTATGTGGAAAAACAAATGATGTGCAGCTGTGGAGACTGTTCTGGGCCCTCCCCCTTCTCTCTGCCTCTGTCAAAAACAATAAAAATAAATCTTAAAAAAAAGGGGAAGCCGGGATGGCTCAGGGGGTTAAGCGCTCACTTTACAGCGCCGGGGACCAAGGATCGAATCCCGGCCCTGCCCGTGCAGACCCGCGTGCTGAACTGGGGAGTTCCCCCAGTTCAGTTCTCTCTCTGTCTCTGTATCTCTCTCTCTCTCTCTCTCTCTCTGTCAAAAAAAAAACAAACAAAAAACAAAACAATATTAAAAAAAAATCAATAAAATAAATCTTTAAAAAAAAAAAAATCAATGCAGCCTCTCCATGCTGGCATTCATACATGATATGTAGTCCAGCAAAACCCACACTGGGACATGTACTATGCTGTTTATCAATGCCCAGACAGCCTAGCCATGGACCTTGACTGATTCCAGAAACACAGAGGTGTACTGGAGCCTGGCTTCCCAACTTTCTGGGCCCTTCCCTGATTTGAAACCCTGGAAAGTAATCACTGAGAATTATCAGCAGTGGAATGAATTTTCTCTCTCCTTCCTCTGGTACCAAGTTGATATTCTCAGTCTCCTCATGTACAAATGGAGACAAGCTACTGGAATTGATAGATGATATCACTGGAAAAGTTCTGTTTAATGAAAGTGGCTCCCTTAGCATGGTCTGGGAGACTGACCAAAGAACTTACTTGTATTTCTGATTAGGAGCAACAAAAGAAAACCGTGATAATTTCTTTCACACTTACAAAGTTGTATTTTTCTCTTTCCAATTAAGTTATAATTATGAACTATGAGAGTTAAAAAGCAAGAATTGCTGTATCATATATTTATTTTCTTTTATATGCTTCTATTTTTCTTTCCTTAGAGTACTCTATTATAGGGTTCCCAGGGAGTGAGTCATGCTCATGTCCTCAGTCTGTCATCCCTGCCATTGTTTTCACACTTGGTGACACATCCTATAGCTCTTTCATTTGCTTTCACAGACTTTCCATTTTTGCAATGTGCACAGCATTCTGTATTCTTGCTTCCTTTACAAATCTTTGCTTATTCTTCAATTTCATCTCTTCAATGTTTTCTTCTTTTTGAACTAATAACTAAAATAGAGATATAATGTTATTGAAAGACAAATAAATGAGAAATAGAAATAGAGACAAAAAGGTGAGGTAAAAAGTATGCAAAAATAAAGGTGCAAATAATATAATTTTCAGGCTATAATAAATGTTATCTGTCTGATAAGGACGGTGAAAATTAAATTTTAAAATTATTTTCCCACTTTTTATTCAAGCGTGGGGTGGGGGGAGAATGTAGAAAAGTTATAATCCAATGTAATAAAAAGACATTGAAAAAAATATTGTCTAAGAGTAAGCAAGGGTCATCTACCTAAGTAAGCATCACTTATCTCTTCTGCTCTTGACCTTTCAGCCTCTTTTTGATTGTCTTGTTAGAGAGAAGATCCATGCAAGGGACAGTTAATAGGATTAAACAAGACACTGCACATTCTACATATTTCTGCTCTATAATTTTTTTTAGCAGACATCCAAGAATGTTGAAACTTCTACAAAATCAGATTTATCTAAGCATATATGTTAGTCTCTCCTCACAAGGATTTGCAGCCATGGCGAGCATCTCTGACAGGCATCTTTGAAATGGGGTTAGTGACCTTGAAACAGGGATGGACATAAAAGCCCGCATATTATAGGCCTCATAGAGTCTCTAGCCAGGAAGTCTTAGCAGGTTCAGGACCCATGGTTATTGCCCAACAAGCAGCTGTGTTCTGAGAGAACTCAGAATACCCTGAGAAAATTTGTAGTTACTACTTAATAGACAACTGAATTTTTAAAGAAACCAACTATAACTTACTTGTTTTCTTTCTTAGATCTTTCTTCCTACCTGTAAACATACTATATGTTACATGAGATTCTGGTCAATATCAAAATAATTTTCAGAAACAAAGATTCAGGTCTGCTAACCATAGAAACAGAGTTTTGGTCTTAGCCTCCGTTGTGTTTTATCTCTGGACTCATGAAAGCTGAACAACCCTACAGACCACATCCCTTGGGGTAACCCAACTGAACAATGCTATGACTGACACCAGGACATAAGGCCATGATCAACTGCTGTCTGCCTTAACCCCAACTGATCAGAAGAACCCACAACTTCAACTCCCTAGTAACAATGATTGATGATTTTTTCATAGAATTCCCTGACTTCTGCTTTAGACAATTACCTTGAAACTTGTGATTTATGTCCCCAGGCTTGCTGATTATAATCATTATGGTCCACTACTCTTTTCAGGCTGTTCTGGACTTAGGTCCTAGGTTGATGACGCTACCAGAATGACCACTAGCCAGGAAAAAGACCACAGGCTCCAGGAAGCAGAATGGATTCCCCCTCTTCCAAACCATTACATAGACCCTGAAAGAATACCAAGAATTCCCCTTAAATACGCTCAACTGGACTGAGAAAGACAAGGCAGTTCTTGAGGGTGGAAAGCCACTGCCTTCTCAGGTCACCAGTGCTCTGACAATAAACACTTATTCTCTAACCCAACTCCTGTGTCAGTCTATTGGCTAAATAACCCAGGCATCATGAGCCCAAACTCTGTTGCCCTCTGATAACAACCTCTATTTTATGGTCCTGGATCCCACTTCCACATCACATCAAGACACACAGTGCAGTTGGGACATTTGCTTGTCTTTGTTCTAAACTTGAGAATAATGCCACCTTAATAAGTATGTCTAAGGGAAATATCAGGGGAAAGGTTTGTTTCCTGAACACTGTTTTTAATCCTTGGAATTTCCCTGCAAAAGGAACCAAAGCAACCACACAGTTGTTTACCACTCGGTATATTAATAACTTGACGAGAACAGATCATTACTGTAGGTGTGGCTAAAAATATTCATCTTTCTTACCTCAACTCCATGAACTCACACTTAGCTTTGCCTCTGAAAACCAAACCATTGCCAGCTCAGCATTCATGTGACTTTGAATCTGATAACATAAACTGGTCAGTTCTCTACCTGAGTGAATGAACTTTTCCAGTTCCTTCTCATTCTCTGGAAGTAGGTAAGTGGACTTGTCTTGGGCCTCATCCTCAGAGCCCTCCTCTTCATCTCCTAATAATGGTATCCTGACATTTGTATAGAGCGACGCAAGTTGTTGTCTTTCCTCAGCCTGTACCAATCGACTGGAGAATAATACAGATAAATCGAGAAGCACAATTTTCATGATACATCATCATATCTTAATCATGTGACCTTTTGGCTGAAAATGAGTGACTAATACATGATGGTGGTAGGCGAGGGACAGAGGCAGAAATAAACTGTTAAACCAAAAATAATCATAGGTCTTAAAATTTGTGCTGACAGGTGTAAAAGGCATAACAAATATGAAGTCTGAAATTAAGTTTGTGAACTCATCCCAGAAAAGGTGCTACTACATAACTCATTGCTGACTATCACTACAGTCACTTTTGAAGTACTCCCCTTGGGAAGCTATGCACCAATGCCAGTGCTTAGCAATTTTGGAACTCTTTTTCTGGAATGGCCATCAGAGCTGTTGTTGTATTACCCTTGATGTCCTGAATGTCATTAAAATGTCTTTCTTTCAGGGATGCAAGGATGGCTCAGTGTGTAGAGCACTCGTCTTGCAGCCCTGGGGTCCAAGGATTGAGTCCTGGTCCAAGACTGTGCGGGCCCATATATTGAACTGTGGTGTGCTCCCAGTTCAGTTCTCACCGGGGTGAGGTCCATGCAGAAGGCCACTGGTCCGGTTCCTACCCTATGCAGCCCCCGCACACCTGTGTGGAACAAAACCATGTCGAAAACTGAGGTACAACTATGGAAACTGCTCTGGGCTCTCCCTCTTCTCTCTGTCTCTCTATCAAAAACAATAAAAATAAATCTTTAAAAAAAAATTTTTTAATGTCTTTCAATATTTCTTTTATCTTTGGGTAAAGAAAAAAGTAACTGGGGCCAGTTCAACTGAGTAGGGAGGGTGTTCTAATACAGTGATTTATTTACTGGCTAAAAACTCCCTCACAGTGCTGTGTGAGCTGGTGCAGTGTCATGATGCAAGAGCCATGAGTTGCTGGTGAAAAATTCAGGTCATTTTCATCTAACTTTTTCACACAGCCTTTTCAGCACTTCCAAGTAGTCAACTTGGCCGACTATTTGTCCAGTTGGTACAAATTCATAATGAACAACCCCTTTTGTATCAAAAAAGGTTAGCACCATCATTTTGACTCTTGATTTGGACTGACTGAACTTTTTTGGTCATGGAGAATTGGCTGGCTTCCATTGTGCACTTTGAAACTATTTCAGGGTCATATTGGTTCACCCGAGTTTCATTACCAGTGATAATATGGCCCAAAACATCATCTTGCCTCTCCAAAAGGTCTTGGCAAACTTCGACTCCCCTTTGTTTTTGTTCATCAGTAAGCTCCATTGGGACCATTTTTACATACACCTTTCTCATGCCAAGATTTTCAGTTAAGACTTTCCTGTTTTCCTATCAATGTTTACTTGGTCTGCTATGCTTCTCACAATCAGCCGATGATTTTTGATGCATAATTTGATAAATTTTTGCAATGTTTTCATCAGTTCTGCTCATTACTGGCTGCCCTGACCTCTCTTCATCAGTGATGCTTTCTCTCCCCTCAGAAAAAAGTTTAATTCATTTGTACACTGCTATTTTCTTCATGACATTATCCCCATAAGCTTGGACTAACATATCTCTGATTTCATTTTCAGTCTTACCAAGTTTAACAATAAATTTAATGTTTGTTCTTTGCTCTAATTCAAGCTCCAACATTCTCATGAAAGCACACAAAAACACGCAACAAAAATAATAAACACCCCTCAGCAAGACACTGCCACATGTCATCATGAACACAGCTGTGAGACACTGGCATACCAAAGTTATGAAGCCTTACTGAGTTCTTTGTACAGTGTTGCCAACATAAGGGCATGGTGGCAAGCTCACGAACTTAATTGTCAGACCTCATAATGCCAAGTGTAGCTGAGAGAAGGACTAGGGTGAGAAAAATGAAACACTCACATTAGGTACAAAACTCTATAAGATAAATATCAATGCAATAGTTTACAAAAGAAAAATGCCAAGAACTCAATGATGAACAAAATATCAACATTTTAAATAAAGACAGAATAGGTATTCTTTTGAATCCATTTTCTTTTCTTTTCTTTTTTTTTTTTATTGTTTTTGATAGAGAGAGAGGGAGAGAGAGAGAGAGAGAGAGATACAGAGACAGAGAGAGAACTGAACTCGGGGAACTCTCCAGTTCAGCATATGGGTCCGCACAGGCCAGGGCCAGGGCTGGGATTCGATCCTCGGTCCCCAGTGCTGCAAAGTGAGCGCTTAACCCACTGAGCCATCCCGGCTTCCCCAGGTATTCTTTTGTTCAGTCCCCAAAATGGCTTGTTCTAGCACTATATCTGACTCTGTATTTAAAGTTTTGTTTTTTTCTCATTGTGGATTTTGTGGAGCATTAATTTAGATTTTTAAAAAATATTGTATATGAATTATTATAATCTTGATTACTGAGTTTTTGGCATCTCTAAATTTTGCACTTAAAGTGAGTGCCTTGCTCACTTTACCCTAGGTTTAATCCTGAATGTTTAACATGGAAACGGGCAATAGTGTTTTTACTTTTTCCTAATATACTTACTTACCTTCCCAATTCTGTTTGACTCACATAATGAAAATAATTTTCGGTTAGCTTATTTGTGTCCTAAGGGGCTGTTATGAAGGAAAGGGTGTAAAAGGAGCATTCCAGAAGCATGCTGTGTAGCAGGAAGAACAGGCCTGATCATAAACATTGTTAATGATAATCAAGAAGTTGAGACAGGATTTAAATAAGGACAGTGAGGTGTTCTCCTCAGGTGCAAAATTTAAAGAGTTGCCAAATAACTTGGTAATGATGATAAATATTTAGCTCAATATTTTTTAAAAATGAAATGAATGAAAAAATTCCATAATAAACCAAATATCAAAATTTTAAATAAAGACAGGATCCAACAGTGCTGTGACAAACGATACGGGAGCCTGAGTCTAAAGGAAAAAGATGAGTCCCTATTTTTATGTGTGTGTTTTTGTGTATTTTTAAATGGTTAATCTTTTCCAAAACATTAAAGTTGAGAATATATTAAAAACTGAAAAGTGGTTACCAAAACTCACATTATTTAAGTGTAAATATTTTATCTACACCAGAAACAGAGTTTATTATAATTTTATTACATGTTCTGGTTTAAATGAAAATAAACTCACAAATAGTATTTTCAAAATCTACTTCTAGGAAAAATTAACCACTAAAATTTGCATAAACACATGTACTTTGGGGCATGTGCTTTCCTTTTGCTCCAGGGTCTAAAATAGCTTGGTGTGGCCCTGGGTGTGACACAAATATAAAAGCTGTAAGAGGTGACATTAACTCAGCCACTTAATTGGGAATTGACAATCCAGGAGAATGCATTTCAGTGAGTTATTTTAGAAAACTTTGTCTGTTAACATCTTTGTCTATTCTAATGAAATAAATAAAAAATTACGGGAAAGCCGGGACGGCTCAGCGGGTTGAGCGCTCGCTTTGAGGCCCCGAGGACCGAGGATCGAATCCCGGCTCCGGCCCAGGCGGACCCACATGCTGAACTGGGGAGTTCCCACAGTTCTGTTCTCTAGCTGTCTCTGTCTCTGTCTCTGTCTCTATCTGTCAAAAGTAAAATAAAAATAAATATGCACTGAAGATAAAATAAATACTCTCTATAAATATTAAAAAAAAAAGATATAAAAAAAAAAAAAATTGCAGCCATATAAAATTGAGTCAGAGGAGATTGACACATTAGAAAACCCAGAACTAAATGAGCAGGTTACACTTTCTCATTAGCAACGTGTCTTCAATTTTACCCTCAATCTCATTTTGCCTTCATTTGACATATTTCAAGATGGTCCTAAAATGACTCCCTTAAAAAAATATCCCATATATGGTGCAATAGTCCTCATGTTCATACTGAATTCTAATAGAGCAAATAATTCAGTATATCTTCAAGCTGTTTCCAATGGGATATAATGGAACCCTGGAACTGAATCCTAGAGTAGGAATCAGTATGTTGGTTCTGGTCAGAGTGGCATGATGTCCCCAGTGCAGCTCACTTCTGTTTGATTCTAATTTAAAATGATCACATCACTTGAAACATTTTGAGCACAAGCTTTATTTGTGCTAACAAGATGAAATATCTTGGGGAAGCTGGGATGACTCAGAGAGTTAAATGCTTCCTTTGCAGCCCCTGGAACTGAGTATTGAGTCCCAGCCCCGGCCCATGTGAACCCATATTCTGAACTGGGGTGTGCTTCCCATGTGGGAGGCCCCCAGCCTGGTTCCTGCCCTGCGCAGCCCCCACCCACTTGTGTGGAACAAAACCATGTTGAAAACTGATGACATACAACTATGAGACTGTGCTGGGCCCTCCCCCTTCTCTCTGTCTCTGTCAAAAACAGTAAGATAAAATATCTTTCCAAAATTCTACCATTACCCCAGACTACTTTGATAATAATAAGTTTCTAGTGAAAAAGAGAGTCATCACTCTTTTCTGCTTGACACTAAGATTCCTTCAAGATAGCAAGTTCACTTGGAAATACCATGTTTTGGGAGACTACTAGCATCTCAGATATTGGCTTTCAACCATTTTTAACCATGATCCACAGTAAGAAATGTTTTACTTCACAACGGTGTATCTGTCTGTCTGACAAGTTTACTTTAATATATGTAATACTTTCTAGTATGTTCTATTCTTCTAAATTTTATTATGGTACTTTATTTTTACCTTTTTAATATTTTTTAAATATCATGACCCAACATGGGTACATTCCATATTCTGAAAAACACTAATCTGTACATTTGTAATGATTATAATAATTTAGTGATTATAAGAATTATCATTATTATTTTTAAGATTTCTTTTTATTGTTTCTGACAGAGAGAGAGAGAGAGAAAGAGAGACAGAGAGAAGAGGAGGGCCCATAGCAGTCTCCATAGTTGTATATTATTGGTTTTCTATATAGTTTCATTCCACAGGTGGGCGCAGGGCTATGCAGGGCAGAAACCGGGCCAGGGGCCTCCTGCATGGGAAGCTCACTCCGGTGAGAACCGAACTGTGGGCACACACCCAGTTCAGCAGCATATGGGTCTGCATGGGCCAGGGCTGGGATTTGATCCTCTGACCCTGGGCAGCAAGATGGGCGTTTAACCCAGTGAGCCATTCCAGCATCCCTACCATTATTTTTATCATCATTAAATAAAAACTTAATTTATGTCTTACTTAAGGATGGTAATGCTACTTAGTATATACTTACTATATCATACAGGAAACAGTAATCCCACAAATCAGGGCAATACTTAAGGCTATACCGGCAATTGCAATTACTTGAACAAGAGCAGGTCTGTGTGAAATCAATGCTAAAAATGGAGAGAAAAGAAATTCTCACAAATTTTATTTTAGCTGTGTCATGCAGTTACTATATTTGTTAATCATATTGTTATTCCAAAGGGGAATGGGAAAGAAAATGAGAAATGCCATTTAAAAAATAGCATTCTTAATTTTTAAAAATAGAGTTGAGATTGCAGAGCCTGTGTGATCAAACAATTTGAATTCCCGTGTAATCACTGATGCCCCTTTTTCATCTGCCTCCTGTCCTTAGTCTAAGCCCTCTCTTTTGCTCTGTAGAGACAGGGGGTCCCTGACTCAGTATAGCAGCAACTGCCATTTACGCAGCTGACAGGAGAGTAGTCTTGTTGTTACAACTCAAGTGTCAACTGGATGGTCTCAGGTTGTGCAGTACTGTAATGAAAGAATATTACAGGGCAACTTAAGGGGCAATTCCACAAACCTGCATCCCAGGCGTTGGTGTTTGGGACTACTGACTGTGCTATAGATCCTTGGTCGTTCTTTATAGGCTCAAGCGTATTATTCTTCCCATTATCTGAAATAAAAATAAAGAAAAAGTAAAACCAGAGATTTGTTTGTACAAATTGAACAAAAGTATAATTGACTAAAAGTACAAAAGAACTCAGCCAGTTGTAAATTCTGAAAAATTGGAAGTGACTACTCTGTATTCCTAACTTGGCCTTCCCTTACTTTATGTTCCTTCACTGATACAGAACGAGGAGTTCAGCGACTGGGTTGAAAAGTGCCTTGAGGTTCACACCTCAGTGAAAAGTCAGCCTGGCATGGCAAAAAGAACCTAGACTGTGAAAATGCTAGCAGTGCAAAATGCTTAATTGTAGACTGTAGGTGTGGGAGGTATGAGTGTGCACTCTACAGTGCTTTCAACTTTTCTGTATGTTCTTGGATTTTTCATAATGAAATACTGGGGGAGAAAAAAAATATGGGTTATAGCTGCTTTCAAGATAATAAGTACTGAAAAGTGGCCATTGGGTCTGGAAATGGGAAGGTCATTGGAAGCCTAGACAAAAGTAATGTTAGCGACATGGTGGGATGCAAGCTTGACTGAAACAGGTTCAAGAGAGGACAGGAGAAAAGAAATTGGAGACAGGAGTTTTGGAAACTCTTTTGAGGAACTAGTGAAGTTCCTCAAAAGAGGCAGGAAGACAAATAGGGGCAGCTCCTGAAGGGAGCTGAGTGATCAAGAGACATGTTTGTTTTTTAAGATGGAAAAACTGACAGCATGTTGGAGATGTTGAGATGGCTCCATGGGTTAAGTGCTCACTTTGCAGTCCCAGGGACCAAGGATCAAATCCCGGCTCTGGCCCATGTGGACCCATATGCTGAACTGGGGTGTGGCCCCAGTTTGGTTCTCACCAGGGTGAGCATTGCATTTGGGAGGTCTCCGGCCTTGTTCCTGCCCTGCGCGGCCCCTGCTCACCTGTGTGGAACAGAACCATGTCGAAAGTTGATGATGTACAACTATGGAGACTGCTCTGGGCCCTCCCCCTTCTCTCTGTCTCTCTGTCTCTCTGTCTCTCTCTCTGTCAAAGACAATAAAATAAATCTTTAAAAAGAAAAGATAAAAAAGAAAAGAAAATTGACAGCATGTTCATATGAGAATGGGACTAATATTTTAAATTGTGAAACGACAGGAAAAGTCACCAAACAGAATGGGAGAGCATGTCGACTAGGGAAATGGAGTAGCATATTTTTTATAACACTTCCTAGAAATGAATTCCTGGTTTTATTAACTGTATTTTCCTATTTTCTGTATTCTTGATGCTCTGATATTTGGGGCCTTGTTTCTGGAGAGGCTACAGCTCCCAGGCTAGTATTTCCTAGAGCAAAGGACTCCCCTGTGAGCATGCTTTTAGTATAGACAGCAACCAATCCAGAACCCCCAACCCCTCATCTATGCATTCATCTATGGATTCATATAACCATTTCCTTTATCAAACATTCACCCTCTAAGCCAATATTCCCTCTGCCCTAAATCATCGAAGGGCCAGGTACTGCACAACTGGAAACCATTCCTATAGCACAGAACCTGCTGACATTATTGAAATTAACCCTAAGTTTATTCTATGTACTTACCTCGCCTCACCCATTCCTTCCTGCAAAAACCCAATAAAAGCTCTGGGCCATACTCTCCCCTCTTCTTTCTGTCTCCTGACCAACTCTGGTCCTTCCCCAAACAGCCCTGCATGGTGTGGCATGCATCCTGCTTCTAGGAATCTGCATACAAATTTCTTCCTTCATAACAATCATTCCCGTGTCTGTGTGTCTTACCATACTGAGTAAAACAAATCCCAGGTATATTTCAACACTCTGGGTCAAAAAGTAAATGTATCCTTTCTAAATCTGTAAGAATTGCCACTTCCCTCTGTAGAGGTTGCACTCATTCCAAACCTACAAGCAAAATAGAAGATTTTCCTACTCCTTTGCCAATAGAGTTCATTATAAAACATTTTGTCCACTTTTAACATGATACCTAAAAACTGGAATTAAGGCATATTTTCTTTTTTTAATATTTATTTTATTGTTTGACAGAGAGAAAAAGACAGAGACAGAGAGAGCAAGAGACAGGGAGAAGGGGAAAGGCCCAGAGCAGTCCCCACAGCCATACATCCTGTTTCATTCCATTCAGGCAGATGCGGGACAGCGCAGGGTGGGAACCAAACTGGGGGCCTCCCACATGGGAAGCATGCCCCAGTTCAGCATAGGGGTCTGCACCAGCTAAGGCCAAGACTTGATCCCTGGACCGCTCAGCTGGAAAGCAAATGCTCAATCAGGTGAGCCATCCTGGCATCCCTACAGTGTATTTTCAAAAAATTGCAATGTAACTCATAACTTATATTATGAGTTAGGCATCTTTTCATATAACCACAAGAAAATTGGAGTCTTCCAGTGATCTGATCAGACAATTCTGTCCTTTATCTCCGTATCAGAACCTACACTTAGGACCCAAAGCTCAGGCAAGGCAGAGGTCTCAGCGTCGCTCTAGTACAGGTTCACAAAGCAAGTTGGTGTCAAGGTAAGGATCAGAATGTAGGCTATCCGTTACTGTGGCCCAGACTCAGTCTCTGGGCTTTGGTGGTGGCGGAAGGTGGGGTAAACCTGCAAGTGAACTATTCATGGCTGAGCTTTAGATAGATTAATAATAATGTGCTGGAAATAGATGCATATATCAATAATGTATTTTCATTTTTCTGTATTTTCTAATCATCATTACTAATCCAAACATCCAGAGAGGGTGACTTTTTCTAACTTGCACAAAGGGCTAGAGAAGTTTGTGATAACTACAGTGGACACATTTTGGAGCCATACCAGCTTTGGGAATGTCTATGGGTCCCACTCACCCTCTCAAATCCCTTGACTTACCATTATGCCCTGGGAGTTGTGTAGATGTCTCAGCTAGAAGGCCTTTGAAGGGGATTAGAGAAGAGACAGGTTTAAGATAGATTTAAGGAAACAACTTTATATTAGATGAGGGGGCCTAATATATAGTTTCCAAATACTTAAGATGGTAAATGTTATTAATAAATTTATTCCAATGCCTAGTAGAAATATGTAGTTTAGTTTGCTAAAAATATGTTCTGTTTGCATCCAGTGTTTCCTTTCTTGAACATGAATCATTAAGAACACAACACATGTAGTTTCTTGTCTGCTATTGCAGTCATACAAGCTGGTTGAGGACCTGGAGTGACTTAGTGCAGACTTAAAGGGGACTGTGATTTCATCACAAGGCCAGAGAGCCTCTGCCAGGGAGAGCCCAACAGCAATATCATTTCCTCTGACACAAATGAGATGTTACTATAGCGTGCAGATGGCATTTCCTTTATACAGAATCAAGATTGTTGATAAGCACCCCATATCTGCACAGAGTTGCTGCTTCAGTTTATAGATTTTGTCAGGGTCAGTTCCTCTGTTTTGAGGTAAATACAGTTCCCTCTGGGGCCCAAAATGCAAAGTGAAGAAGACAAAGTACTGTAAAGAATAGTTTACACTTGTAGAGCATCAGTGTCCGAACTCTTCCACTTGCTGCAAAAACAAGTGTACTAAATCACAATTGAAGTCAAACAGACACACTCAGAGGGCCCAGTGGGCCAGGTTTCTGTGTGCACTAGTTAAAGTGAGATGAATGAGAAGTAGCAATGCCTAAAGAAAGCATAGCTTACACAGAATGAAGAACATTGGGTTTAATTTCCAAGCAATGCTTAATGTTATCATTTTATGGCCAGAATACTATCAAATACACAAGAAAAAACATTTACATAGTCAATGAGAGGAACCCAAACTAGTGTTCTCATTTCACTGAATGAGCAATAGAAGGATTTAGGGTCTTGAATCTGAGATAATTGAGCTTCCTTAGAGCAAACTTTGGGCTTACTTTGTGGGTTCCTGTGACTACTTATCAAACCTTGAAAAGAAAACCTGTAGCAGTGAAATGTAATTACCCCTTTTTACTTCTCCTAAAACAAGTAAAAACAATGGTTAATGTTACCCACTAAGCCTGCTCTTTGTCCAAGGGGGTTTGAACTCACCTGCATAAGGCACGCATAAACAAAGTGAGCATTCCATTAAAAACAAAAATAAAAAAGTGAAAGAATTTTGAACTTTGTCCATCATTCCAAAACTGTTAAGTCCTTTACCCTATGGATGAAAGGAAATATTCAGCTAGAGCCCAGCGTCTGATATTATCTGAGGAATTAAGAAACTCTGCTCCCTACAGAATGTTTGGGTTCTGACTTGGAACCACCAGTGTGATGTCGGCTCAGCCTGGAATTCCTTCACAGAACCAAGTCAGCCAATGGGTAAACTAAAAGAATGGCAGGCATGCCCAGTGAGGTGAAGCTGGCAGGTGCATGTATGAAGACCATTTCCCTGCCCTAATGGAGTGTCCAGATCAACAGGGAGGCAGAGCTTATTCCTTGTCTCCCTCTCCCTGCCCCATGTATTTCCTCTTCCAGGTATTTTTTAAAAATTGTTTTTTATACAAAGAGAGACACAGAGAGACAGAGAGAAGGGGGAGGGCCCAGAGCAGTCTCCACAGTTGTAGATCATCAGTTTTTGACAGTTTCATACCACACAGGTGGGCAGGGGCCCGCGCAGGGCAGGAACTGGGCAGGGGCCTCCCACATGGGAGGCATGCCCCCGACAAGCTAGGGGCCTAACCTGGGGACCCCCACATGGAAAGCTCACCCAGGTGAGAACTGAACTGGGGGCCATGCCCCAGTTCAGCATATGGGTCTAAACGGGCCATGGCCAGGATTCGATCCCTGTACCCTGGGGCGGCAAAGGAAAAGCACTTAACCTGCTGAGCCATCCAGGCATCCCTATTTTTAAAATTTATTTTATTAGGTTTTTAAGGATTTTATTGTTTGAGAGGTGAGAGAGAAAGGAGGGGGAGGGTCTAGAGCAGTCTCCATAGTTGTACATCATTAGTTGTGACAGTTTCATTCCACACAGGTGGATGTGGGACCAGAAAGGGCAGGAACCAAACTGGAGGCCTCCCTCATGGGAGGTGAGAACCTTTGCCCATGAGCCATCCTGGCAGTTACCAGTTGTGCTGCAGGTCAGCATATGGGGTTTGTACAGGCCGGGGCCAGGAATCAAACCCTGAACCTCATGACTGCAAGGCAAGAATTCAACCACTGAACTACCCCAGCATCCTTCTTCCTGCTGTTTTTGATCCCAGGCCTTACCCCTTATTCTGTCTCCCCATCCTTCTCATCTTGCCTAGGCCCACCCCATTCTTATAGCCTCGAGAGCAGAGTCTACGATGCATAGTTGCACTCATTTTTTTGTTGAACAGTATCTTGTCATGTTATGAACTGACAGGCAGGTGCATGTTTTCTTGTCCTCTGTGAAACCCCAGGGCAATGGAAACAGCTGATGGTGTCGTGCTAGTTTCTGGCCATGGACAGAAATAAGAAGTGACTTTACTTCCCCAGAAGGCCCTGAGTCCCTGGTCTGAATGTGGTGCCTCCATGGGTGCTTCCAGAACACCTGTTCCTATCTGTTATGGCTCTGACACCCTGACCTGTCCTTACTGATATCCCCAACAACTCACCCATGTCTGTGACTCCAGAGGGCACCCACAAAGCCCAAAACACAGCTCACATACACAAGCTGCTTTCCAGTGCCCTTGTTCTCTTGCATGGTGACCCAAACCTAGTCACTCATACTTCAAAGTCCACCTGTTTCTGTTCCACATTTGTACCTATCCCCAAGATGCAGCCATGAAATGAAATCTCTGCCCAGTAGCATCACACATGGGTCGTTACTATCCTTAGCTGATTTCTTAATGAGCCTGTTCACTCCCCTGCCCACCCCAGACATCCCCTTCACTGTTTCTAACACCAGTAGGTTAAGCACTGAATGGCTAGTACACACTCATGTCTGAGTGCCTCAACCCCATGAGCTTACTGGAAATTAATATGTCCAGAGTTAAAATGACTGTAACTGTGCTATTTAGTCATGACCTTAAGTGACTTGCTTACGTGCATTCATACACAATGTTAACTGTGGAAGATCTCTCTTGGTGCCTTGGGAATAACCTTAATATTGACTTGGTCATTGGTCTGACATTTGTTGAAAACTGATTGTATGCCAGGCACTGTCGCAGGTCTGGAGGACACAACACTGAGCAAGTGAAATCCCTGCCACCCCCTAGCTTGTATCTAATAGCACTAATATGGGCAATAGAAAGAAACATAATAAATTAGTTGAATATATAGTGTGCTTGAAGTGGATACATATTATGCATAATATACAAGAATAGAACAGGGTAAGGGCATCTAGAACAGGGGTCTGTGTCTTAAATAGACCCTCTTGGCCTTGGTCTGGCCTGTGCTGTGTCCTGTACCTATGGAGAAGTCAAGAGAATAAGGGGAGGCATGATAAGACATGGTCTCCAGTACCTTTCCACAATCCAAAGGTTCACAACTGACATCCAATTCTGCCTGCTAGAAGCCAGCTCAACCACAGCTACTTACCTGAGATAAATCTAGGCATAACTTCATAGGTGAAAGATCAGGGAGTATCAGAAACTCTTAGGCCTGGGTGAATGCCTGATTTTGACTAGTGTGCTGGGCAGGAGACAGCACGGCTCAGCTAAATGAATAAAATAGAAAAGGGACTTCTTGAGTTTGCTCTAGCTTCTCCTGCCTTTGCCTTAGAACAGACACTGTCTGTCCCCACAGCTGCAGTCACCAAACCTGTGGTCCAGGCTACCTGAGGAGGGAGATCATGAAGGGGCAGCAGCCTGTACTTATGAGTAGCTGGAGAACAGGCAGAGACTGCTGTACTTCAGTCATGTTTCTGAACTCAGCCTCCTCAAAGCCCTAGGCTGGTGAATCACATTCCAAGGAGTGGCTGATTGGCTTTTTATTTTAAGATTTATTTTTATTGTTTTTGACAGAGACAGAGAGAAGGGGGAGGGTCCTGAGCAGCCTCCATAGTTATACATCATCTATTTTCAACATGGTTTTATTCCACACAGGTGGGCGGGGGCCGTGCAGGGCGGGAACTGGGCTGGGAGCCTCCCGCATGGAAAGGCATGCCTCTCAAGCCAGGTGCTGAACTGGGTGGGGGGAGTGGGGAGAACTGAGCTGGGGGCCTCCCACATGGGAAGTACGCATCAGTTCTGCATAAGTCTGCACAGGTGGAACTGGGATTTGATCCTCTGTTCCCAGGGCTGTAAAGCAAGCACTTAACCCACTGAGCCATCCCAACTTTTCCCACTGACTGGCTTTTTGATACCTCAGCCTCCCCATCCCAGGATCCATTCCCTTACCCCAGGATCCCATCCTGTCACATGTACGTGTAACAATTAATGGAGTACCCTATTACCTCAAGGGAACTGTGCTCACTGGCCAAGGTAAAAAGCAATTTTCTGAGCATAATTACAGTAGATTCTCAGTTAACCAGCACCCATGGGGATTGGTAGATGCCAGATAAATGTAGTTTCTGTTTGCTTGAGAGTTACTATTAAAAATAGGCTTAACTAATACTATACCATATTATCCCATTCCATAAACTCTATATTGTCTTGATATTAACACTGAAATACCACAGTTAAATGCAAATTAATACAAATAAAGACAAACTTAATGTAACACAGTTTTACTATAAAAAGAGCTTCGTAAATAGTGTGCAATTTTGGTTGGTTTTTTTTTTTTAAAGATTAATTTTATTGTTTGACAGACAGAGACATGAAGAGACAGAGAATGACAGAGGAGAGGGCCAAGAGCAACTCCCACAGCCACATATCATTAGTTCCAACATAGTTTCATTCCACACAGGTGGACACAGGGCTGTACAGGGTGGAAGCCAAACTGGGGGCCTCCCGTACGGAAAGCACACTCCAGGTGGGAACTGAACTGGGGGCCTCCCACATGGGAAGCACGCTCCAGGTGGGAACCAAACTGGGGCCTCCCACATGGGAAGCATGTCCCAGTTTAGCACATGGGCCTGCACAGACTGGGGCTGGGACTCGATCCTTAGACCTTGCAGCTGCAAGGTGAGTGCTCAACCCACTGAGCCAGCCTGGCATCCCCCAGTGTGTAATTTTAGTTAAATGGCAGTCAATAAACTTTTTCACTTAATAAACTTCACTAATATAATTTTTTAAACTAAAGAAAAACACACAATACACTTAAAACAGTTACAGTAAGGGTAGAAAGTTTACCAGGTAGGCACCACATCAGGATCATATAATGTATTAATAGCCAGGACAGGGCCAGCTGAAGTAGATGTGGATGGTTTTGGATCTACATTAGTAGATGATGCCATACTGGCAAACTTGCATGCAGCTTTCTTGAAAAAAGAATGAATATCAGCTTGCTTTGAGGGCCTATACTTTTCATGCAAAGTCAGGTTTTGCATGATGTGAAGCTGAATAACATGCTGAGAAGTAAAGAAAGGTCGCTGTTCTGCAAAAGCTATTAGTTTCAAATGCTACAGTACACTGCCAGAAGTGTTCTGCCAGAACACTTTTTCTACCTCACAACCATTGACTTCACTCTTTCTCTTCTGCAACATTCATTTTTTCACAATTTACAAGTTTTTATAATGTCTTTTGAGTTCCTGGAATTGCTTCATTCACAGAAGCCAGTTGTCGAGTTCATCTTGAGACAAATTCATTTTGTTGTTAGCAGTCAACTAACTCACAGATTTCATCATAAACTATGCTATTGGCAGCTGCACTATTGATTGGAAACCCCTAAAAGTTGATGGAGGAGGAGGAAGAGGAGGATTCCACAGACATCACAGCTGGCCACAATTTTCTCCAATATTTCTGTAATGTTTCACTTCTCACAGAATCCCATGCACAACTGACAGTGTAGATAGCATCTTTGAGATTTTTTTTTTCTGAAATTGCAGAATTGTCCCATCAAAATTAGTCATTTTTTTGCATGAAGTCATGCCTGTAAAACATTTTTACATTCTGTATCACTCCCTGATCCATTGGTTGGATCAGATTTGTGCCATTAACTGCAAGATAACATACAAAACATTCGTCATTAATGAGCTCTTTCACTGGAGGATGTGCATGACAGTTATCCAGGAGCAACAAACTTTACTATTCTCTGGTACACCTTTCTTTCATAACTTTTCCTTAACACTGGGGACAAATAATAAAACCACTTGGTAAAAAATTCTGTATCCATCAAACTGTTACTCTGTGCATGATAATATACAGGAAGGTTAGTTATGCCTTTAAAATATCTTGGTTTAGTCACTTTGCCAACCACACACTTTGCCTTGATTTCCTGATGTATTTGCATAAAAGAGCAGTTATACACTCTTTATTTAGTTTGAACCCATGAGCTACTTTCTCACTACTACCAGCCAAAGGAGAATTAGGCAGACACTCACAACCCAGCCTCAACTGCATTATAAATCTGATCTGGGGTCAAGCCACCTTTCTGCAATCAATTCACTGAACACATCATGAAATAAAGCTGCAACCTCAAAATCAGCTGATTTCTGCTTACCAGACCAGTCCAGCTTTTGGATGCCATGTTGAACTTTGAATCAGGTAAGCCAGCCACTTGAAAATGAACACTGGTCTTCAATGTTCATTTGCTCATGGAATTCTTTCTCCTGCAGCATCAGTTCAGAATCATTCTCCAACTTAACAGAAAACTCCTTTATCTTCTGAGACTGAGCCTTGATGTTATAGATCGTTGATGAACACACATTAAATTCCTCCATGAGCACTGCCTGACTCACCTTTCTCAAGCCTCTTGCATATTTCCATCTTCTGCTTGAGAGTAAGCACTGTTTTCACTTAATTGGACATCTTTCATCATACTTGGGGTGGGGTGAGAACATTAAAGTAATAATAGATCCCAACCAACTAATATGTTTACACACAGTGAACTGTCCAAAGTGAGACACAAATCTGTGGCACACAAAGTGTGGGCTTAATCATGGTGCAGCATGCCAAGTTTAAACTTTCATTTCTGCTATAACAAAACTTGCTTTTATTTTAATTTTTATTTAAAGTATTATTTTTTTGAATTTTTTTGCTGGTTGCTTGAGAGTGCTGGTTGCTTGAGTGTGCTGGTTGCTTGAGTTCTGGTTAATGTAGTCCACTGTATTTCAAAGGGAAAACCACACACTAAATTACAGATTGCATTAGAAGCAGATATGTTGGAACAAATGGACAAAATTTTTTAATTAGTCTATTAAATACATGTAAAGAAAAAAAAAAAGGCATGGTATTAGCAACAGAAAGTGAGAATAACATATAAAAAAGAACCAAACAAAAGTATTAGGTCTGTAAATTAACTGTTGAAATAAAGGCACAACAGAAGAAATACACAGCAAAATTGATAAGGCAGCTGAGGAACAAATGAGCAAAGTCGAAAAGTAAACAAAAAGACATAGACTTGCTAACATTTAATAATAAAAGTCCTAAAAAAAAAAGTTTTTTAAATGGAAAGGATGAAATTTTTAAAAATAAGTTTCTCAGAATGTAACAGATTAAAAATATCAGGTTAAAAGGCCCCAGTGTTTTAAAGTACTTACTAAACAACCCAGCTGTTCCACTCCTAGATTCTCCCCCAAGACAAATGAGAACTTGCGTACACAGTCTGTGAGAGATGTCTACAGCAGCTGTAACAACTGGAAACAAAAATATCCATCTACAGGGGAATAGGATACTAATGCGGTACACCAACATGATGGAATGCTACTCAGCAAAAAAAGAAGCTACCACATGGGTGAGCCTCCAAAAACATTATGCTGGGCAAAGGAATGCACCCCAAAAGTTAGATTAATGAAACACTGTGATTCTATTTACATAAAACTCTAAAAGACAATTCTAACATGTAGTGACAAAGTAGATACGTGGATGCCCAGGGCTTGGTAGGGTGTGGAGGGATTAACTGCAGAGACATGAACAACTTTTTGGAGAAGTGAAGACATTCTCTATTTTGATTGAAGTGGTGCTTACAGGGGTGTAGGCATTTTCAAAATTCATCTAAGTCATCAGCATCCTGGTGATGTTTAAAGCCTCCAGACTGGATGCGGTTATTAAGAGTGTCTGAGCTGACAAGAAATGTACGCCCTGACAGTGAGAAGGGAGATTGGGAAGACTGAGAACGAAGGACACAAGGAAGGAGGGACATCCTGATAGCAGGTGAACATGCTTCAAGGAGGAAAAAAACAATTGACCATTAAATTTAGCAACGTGGGTGCCACCTAACAGCAATGTAGGCTTGGAGCATGTTAAAAAAAACTGAAAAGGGCTCAGCAGGTTAAGTACTTGCTTTGCAGCCCTGGGGACTGAGGATCGAATCTTGGCCCCGGCCCATGAGGGTGTGCTTCCCATGCGGGAGGCCCCCAGTTTGGTTCTTGCCCCCAGTTGGGCCCCTGGCTCGAGGGGGCATGCCTCCCATGAAGGAGGCCCCCAGCCCAGTTCCTGCACTGTGCAGCCCCCGCCCACCTGTGTGGAATGAAACCATATTGAAAATCTGATGACGTACAACTATAGAGACTGCTCTGAGCCCTCCCACTTCTGTTTGTCTGCCTCTGTCTCTTTTTGTCTGTCAAAAACAATAAAATAAATTTTTAAAAAAGACTGAAAAGGTCAGGATAGCCAACCAAATGAGTGCTTGCCTTCCAACTGCAAGGTCTGGAGATTGAACCCTGGCCTCAGCCTGTGCAAACCTATATGCTGAACTATGGCACAACTGGTAACCCCTGGGATGGTGGCGAAGGTTCCTGCCTCCCATGCAGGAGGCTTCCAGTTCAGTTCCTGCCTTGCATGACCCCACATGCACCTGTGTGGAATGAAACCATGTCACAACTAATGATGTACAACTATGAAGACTGTTCTGGGTCCTCCCAACTTCTCTCTCTCCCCCTCAAACAAAAAACTAAAAACATAAAAGACTGAAAAGGAAGTGGACACAGCAAAAACACATAACTCAAGGCATTTTGCTTTCTAAAACAAAGGCACCAGTGCTGGAAGGTGGTAGGGAAATGTTGATGTCATGGACATTTCTGCTGCTTGCATGTAATCTCTCTGGGAAATAGGAACCAAAGTCATGTCAGGAGTAAGCATGAGTGGAGGTTTGTTGTTCAAATCTTAAAAGGGGGGAGCCGAGATGGCTCAGTGGGTTAAGCGCTCACTTAAGCCCCGGGGACTGAGGATCGAATCCCAGCCCTGGCCCGTGTGGACCCATATGTTGACTGGGGAGTGCCCCCAGTTCGGTTCTCACCAGAGTGAGACTCCGGCCCAGTTCCTGCCCAGTTCCTGCCGTGTGCAGCCCCGTACCTACCTGTGGAATGAAACTATGTGGGAAAACCAATGATGTGCAACTATGGAGGCTGTTCCGGGACCTCCCCCTTCTCTCTGTCTCTGTATCTCTCTCTCTCTCTGTTGAAAATAATAAAAAAGAAATCTTTAAAAAAAAAAAGAAAAGAAATCTTAAAAGATACTAACCTTGGGGAAGCCAAGATGGCTTCAGTGGGTTGAGCACTTGCTTTGCAGCCCCAGGGCCCGAGGACTGAATCCCAACCCTGGCTTGTGCGGACCCATACGCTTAACTGGGGTGTGCTTCCCACGCAGGAGGCCTCCAGCCCAGTTCCTGCCCTGTGTAGCCCATTGATCCGTATGGGACAAAATCATGTTGAAAACTGGTGACATGCAACTATGGAGACTGCTCTGAGCCCTCCCCCTTCTGTTTCTCTGTCAAAAACAATAACATAACGCTTTAAAAAAAAAAAAGATACTAACCTTGGTAATGCTTGTGGAATATTGGGTATGACTTAACAAAACCCATTGGAGTCCCTAAATTAGAGAATCTGGATTCACTCAGTGTATTACTTTGGATATTAGAACACAATGCCCACATAATAGCAGTATGATGCTTGATACATTAGGATGTATTCTCTCAAGAGATAATATTGCTGATTATATTCTCTTCAAGGGTATTTGTTCAAATCACATGAAAAATCGAAACAATTACTTAAATTTACTCCTGCAACATGTATTGAGTGACACTATGCATTAAGGCCCAAAAGGTAGGAAATCAGTTATTACCTATGTAAGCTCCAGTGACAGCCATCAGAGATGAACATAGCATGCCAACACTAGGAGGCCACAACCACTGGGGTCATGGACCTAGGTGAGCCTTTTGTACCCTCAATTTCTAATTAATACCCTGGAAGCCTATCCAAGGATTATTGTCCCTATGTTAGGAAAATAAAGGGAAGTCAGGATAGCTCAGCCATTGAGCGCTTGCCCCACAATCACGAGGTCCAGGGTTTGACTCCCAGCCCCAGCCAGTGCAAAGCCATATGCTGAATTGCAACACACTGGTAACCTCTGGGATGACACAGCAGTGGAGGTTTTCACCTCCCATGCAGAGGCCCCCAATTTGGTTCCCACCCTGCACAGCCCCACATTCACCTGTTGGAATGAAACCATGTGACAACTAGTGATGTCCAACTATGGAGACTGCTCTGGGCCATCCCCACTTCTCTCCCTCACCAAATAAATCTTTAATTAAAAAAAAAAAAGCAAAATACAAGATGTATCTGTGAACTGGAGAAGCCACCCAAATCCTCATATCTATCTTGCCCCTTCCTCCTGTGAGCACTCTATGAGAACTGGTTAGCACCCTTCCCCTTCTGAATCCTGTGATCAAGGAATTTTCTCATTTGCAGAGGATAAATTATAAACATGAATTCAATGAAAATCTAAGAAATGGCACTCCCATGCACAGTAGCATCTTTTGCCCTCTGTCCCTTTGAGAGGCATTTCTCTGATTTGCCCAAACCTCCAGCCCATTCTGCTATATCTTCAGGGTGGTGAAACTCTAGGGAACTCAAATCCCAGAAAATGCAGTTCTCCTAAATGTCCAATCCAGACTTCACATTCCAAAGGGAGCTCAGCTCTCATTACCAGAAATCCTTCAGGACAGAAGGCCAGGTAACTTTATTTTTCACTGTTTAGGAATTTCTTGATTTTTATTATCAAATATCTACTATAGAAACACTGAACAAAGAGAAAAAAAAATAAAACATTAGGAAAAATAACCACTGGAGAGGCAGTATAACATAATTAACTCTGGAGCCAAGCAATCTCAGCATCACTCCTTGCTAGCTAGGTTTCTCAACATCTCTATCTCAAGTTTCTCCATTTGTAAAATTAGGATAATAATAGTACCTATCTCATAGAACTACGGGGATTGAACAAGTTAATTTTTGAAAAGCATTTAAAACGAAGCCTAGCACATGATAAGTGCAATGTTAAACATTAAACTTAAAAAAAAATTACCTGGGTTAATTTCTCCACGGGTCTTTTCAGCCCTTATCCATATACATTTTTAGGTATTATAGACATGAACATACAATTCTATGTCCTTTTTATTACTTCAGGTTATGTATATTGAAGCGGTGTCCATAATTATAGTGACTGCCTAAAACAAATCACAATCTAATGTCCAACAATGCAGGAATGAATAAACCATGAACACCAACACACTGGGCTATAAGTATCACCATTTGTTCCAACAACATCAGTCCATATTTCTAGGCAATAACCTTTCCACCATTAGTAATCTCATTTACTAATCTTTTCTAAGGTTAATCTTGATCAATAGTAAATATCCCATTCAATGCTACTTTTCTTAAATTCAGATTTAGTGTTCCATATTCTACTCCTTAAAGGACACCCACACCCTCCCATTATAATACCAAAATCTGTATTTCCATAATTATGCACAAAATGTTATTGTAAAGTTTCTCATCTAATACTTCGGCTTGATGCAAAACAGTGTACTTTCATTTGAAACACTTTTTCTAGCATAAGGTTTTTCCTTTAACAGAGTACTCTAATCCACAAATAGTTGAGATCTCTTATAGAAAGATTTCTCATTCCCTAGATTCAAGTTCCTCAGGTAGGATTTCTAGTGGACCACAAGAGGAGTTTGGTGTTTTCTTCACTGTAATTACCTGAAGTTAAATAAGGGTGATGTAACTGCTAAGCTTTCCTCTATTCTTTTCATTCATAGGTTTCTTCTAAGAAGATATATCCTATTGAATAATAAGGGAAGAGAAGTCTTACTAAACTCTTACTAAAAATTTCTCCCTTTGATTATACTTGTAGGTTTTTTTTTTCCTCAATGTGTTATCAAATGTACAATAAAAGAAAATCTCTCATTAATTCAATTCAATTCACAGAGTTTCTCTTCACTATGACTCCTCTGGTGTTGAAGCAGGGCCGAGTGGCCACTATAGGATTTTCCACAGTCATTGCATATAAAGCGTTTCTCTCCACTGTGCATTCTCTGATGAATAATAAGGGAAGAATTCTTACAGAAAGCTTTCTCACAATGATTACATTTATAAGGTTTTTCTCCAGTATGGTTTCTCAGATGTACAATAAGGGATGAACTCTCATTAAATGCTTTCCCACATTCATTACATCTGTATGGTTTCTCTCCAGTGTGTGTTCTCCGATGCGCAATAAGGTGAGAGCTACAGTTAAAGGACCTTTCACACTGATTGCATTTATAGGGCTTCTCACCAGTGTGAATTCTCCGATGAGCAACCAAGTGACAGCTCTGGCTAAAGGATTTCCCACATTTATTGCATTCATACGGCTTTTCTCCAGTGTGAGTCCTTTGATGTCTAACAAGATGAGCCATCTGGCTGCAGGACTTGCCACATTTATTACATTCATAGGGCTTAATTCCAGAATGAATAATTTCATGTTTAGTGAGGGCTGAGCGTTCTCGGAATGCTTTGCCACATTCCTGACAGTTATAGGGCTTCTCTCCCGTGTGAGTTCTTTGATGGGCAATAAGGTGGGAGCTCCAGCTGAAAGATTTTCCACATTCAGTACATTTATATGGTTTTGCTCCAGAGTGAGTTCTTTCATGTTTACTAAGAGCTGAGTAATCCCTAAAAGCTTTTTCACATTCATCACATTTAAAGGGCTTCTCTCCAGTATGCATTCTCATGTGAGCAATAAGATGGGAGCTCCAGCTGAAAGATTTCCCACATTCAGTACATTCAAACGGTTTCTCTCCAGTATGAGTTCTCTGATGTCCAATAAGATGGGAGTTCCAGTTGAAAGACTTCCCACATTCACTACATACGTAAGGTTTCTCTCCCGTATGAATTCTTGTATGCACAATAAGATGAGAATTCCAACTGAAGGCTTTTCCACATTTATTACATTCATAGGGTTTTATTCCAGTGTGAGTTCGTTCATGTTTAGTAAGGGCTGAACGATTCCTAAAAACTTTTCCACATTTATCACAATCATAGGGTTTCTCTCCAGTATGAGTTTTTTTATGTTGGATAAGGTAAGAACTCCAGATGAATGATGTCCCACATTCATTGTATTCATAGGGTTTCTCTGCAGTGTAAGTGCTTGTATGTTGAGTGAGGAATGAGTCATACCCAAACACTTTCTCCCATTCATTGTATTTATATGCTTTTTCTACAGTACCAATTTTTTGATGCTCCATAAAGGATGAGAAGTAAAAAATATTCCCATATTCTTTGTAACCATACTGGTTTTCTCTAAGATGAGGTCTAGAATGTTCATTAAATGATGGGCTCTGGTTAAAAATTTGATGATATTCCTTATATTCATAGAGTTTTCCTCCAGGATGTATTCCATTATGATCACCAAAATGTAGTATATGATTGAAAGACTTAACAGCATCAGTTCTTTTAAAAAGATTATCTCCAGTTTGCATCCTTATAGGATAAATAGGTTGCATGGGCTGGTAGAAGGCTTTGTCATAATCATTATTTTCACATGTAATCTTATCTGCATACATTATCGCTGAGTTACATCTCCAACTTTCAGCATTTATATCAGGCTTGTAGAAATGTTCTATTTGAGAAACTCTCTGAGATGGAACAAAGTTTAAGCTCTGGCTATACTCTGCCCCAAGTTTACAGAACTCAGAGCCTTTTTGAGACAGTACTTGCTTTTGCATGAAGACCATCTGCCTCGTAGCTATACTCTGGTTCATTTGGTACATTTCTAATTGGTCTTTACATCCAAAAATGGAGAACCAAGGATCATGCCATATGTATCGTTCCAATTTCATGCTATGAGATTGTTCTTCTTCAAAAATGTTCTGTGTCGGGATCAACGCTTTGCTTTCAAGATTTCTCGATTCTGAAATAAACAGAAAGAAAGCTGTAAAAGCACAGAGAAAGAACGTCTAAGAATAGAGAGAAAAACGTAAGATTTTTTTTGTACATATTATTGAAAAGGCAAGTGTGAACTTATTTTCAAATAGACTTGTAACACAGAGAAAGATCATAATAAGGAATAGAATAGTGAACAACAGCAGGTAACTAGAATATGGAGTGTATGCTTAATAGTAATAAAATCTATTCAGGAATATTTTCCAATGAACAGTACCAGAATAAGGGTGTGCAGGAAAAAGGTAATAAAAGATACATGAGCACCAGGCCTTTAGCAAATAAAATTTAAATTATTAAGGTGTCTTAATTCATTTACTTGTTATAATTTCCTTACTGCTCTCCTAGTTTGACACATGCCAAAATAGAAGGGGGTAACATTAAAAGAAAGTATCAACAACAGAGGCTTCAAGCCAGGATATTATCTATGAAATATGTGTCCCATTACTGCCTACTCCAGAGTTCAGTCAATGCAATAATTTCATCATCCCAAAGGGCAAAAATCACCTAAGGGGATGGCTAATATTATGTAAGAATTTACTCATCAACTTGAATTGGCATTTTATGAGGAAGGGTCCTAAAGGTGATGTTGGTGGAAGCTTAATGACACAGTTGACAAGTCAGAGGATAAAAATCTCAAGAGTTAAAAGACAGATTGCTTCTTGGAGAGGAAAGAGCAGTAAGTCAGGATGACTTATCAATTTCTATAATAGCTTAGGGACTCGGTGAAGGCTGGTACCAGGGATATACATCATGAAGATGAGGAAATATAATCTAGAAGAGATGAGATTCCTAGTTATACTGAGATCAAGGAGACAACTGAGATGCTTCACAAGATAGAAGTATCAGAATGGAGGTGGTAGAACGTCAGGGCACAGGATGGTAACTTAGAATGATTAGCACTGGAGGTAGAAGAGTTAAAGCTACCAGAATTCATATTTGAACAGGGGCCAACTTGTGAGACTCTTACAAAAGCCCACTTCATTAGAGTGAATGGGACGTAAAGACTCTAGAAGAGGCATGGTACATTCTTAAATTAAAAGCAGCAAGATACAGAATAGTGTGTATGTCATATTTTACCTTTCAAAATGGGAAAAGTAACTAATTACATGCTAATAGTTGCATAAAGAAATTCTGGAAACATACAACAGAAATACTGACTGCGATTACCTGGAGCAAGATGTCAGTGAAAATGGCAAAATGAGGACCTCTGAAATCTTACCTCTCCATGACTGCAACTAAAAAACTGCTAGAAATTGTCAGAATCAATTTCTTCAGAATTTTATGAATTAACCAAAGCCTTGCAGAAATCCAGAGAGAGTTTATTCAAGAAAAACGGCTGAATTTTTATAAAAACAGCAAGCTTTGTGGCATTTTTCACTTACCCTTCTCTGGCTCCCCAACTCAGCAGTAGCCTTGGAAAATAACAGTCTTCTATTTCTGGTACTAGAGGGAGCAGAAGTAACCTGGAGCTTTTTCAAAGCTTTATTCCCAAAGAACAATCTTTTTTTGATACCTGTTTGGTGGTTCCCTGGAAGACCCCACTTGAAAGGCTTGTTGGGAACTTGCATAGTGATAAAAGCTTCTAGGGAACAGGTATCCCTCTGTAAATGTTTTCAGGGAATGCTTAAAGTTGCTACTATCTGAGATGAGATGATGGGAAACAGTTGCAGCAAACAATAGATACACAAACCAAAAAGATGAAAAGGAAAACCCAAGGAGTGAGATGTCTGTAGAGGTTTTGAAAAGTTCTAACATATTCCTGGGAATCTGAAAGGCCACATGAATATACATCATAATGAAACTGCTAAAAGACAAAGACAAAGTGAGAATCCTGAAAGCAACAAGAGAGAAGAAACTCATCACAGACAAGGGGTCCTCATAAGACTACCAGCTCATTTCTCATCAGAAATCATGAAGGCCAGAAAGAAAAAATATCAACAATAAATTCTATATCTGGCAAAACTATCCTTTAAAAATGGAGACATTTTTTAAAGATTTATTTTTATTGTTTTTTAACAGAGAGAGAGAGAGACAGAGAGAGACAGAGAGAAGGGGGAGAGCCCAGAGCAGTCTCCATAATTGTACCTCATGAGTTTTCCACATAGTTTCATTCCACAGGTGGGAGTAGGGCCTGCACAGGGCAGGAACTAGGCACTGGGCCTCCCACATGAGAGGTGTGCCCCTGCAAGCTGGGGTCTTCACACATGAGAGGCACACTGCAGGCAGGAGCCTACCTGGGGACCTCCCATATGGGAAGCTTGCCCTGGCGGGAACAGAACTGAAGTAAAACTACACCCTAGTTCAGAATAAGGACACACATGGGCTAGGGCCAGGACCAGGACTCGATCCTCAGACCCTGGGGTCGCAAAGGGAGTGCTCAACCTGATAAGCCATCCCAGCCTCCCAAAAACGGAGAAATTAAGATATTCTCAGATAAACAAAACCTGAGAGTTTGCTGTCAGCAAGAAATGCTAGGGGATGCTGGGATGGCTCAGTGGGTTAAGTGCTCAACATTGCAGCCCTGGAGTCAGAGGATCAAATCCTGGACCTGGCTTTTGCAGACTCATATGCTAAACTGGGGTGTGTTTCCCATTTGGGAGGCCCCCAGTTAGGGTTCAGCCCCCAGCTTGAGGGGGTGTGCCTCCTATGCAGGAGGCCCCCTGCTATGGAGACTGCTTTGCATCCCCCCTTCTCTCTGTCTCTTTCTCTCTCTGTCAAAACAATAAAAATAAATCTTTAAGGGGATGCTGGGCTGGCTCAATGGGTTGAGTGCTTACTTTGCAGTCCTGGGGTCTGAGGATCAAATCCTGGCCCTGGCCAGTGTGGACCCATATGCTGAACTGGCGTGTGCCCCAGTTCAAATCTCTCCAGGGTGAGCTTCCCATGTGGGAGGCCCCCATTTCACCCCTAGCTCATGAGGGTATGCTTCCCATGCGGGAGGCCCCAACCCAGTCCCTGCCCTGCACAGCACCCCCCCCACCGCCCACCTGTGTGGAATGAAACTGATCACTTACAACTATGGAGACTACTCTGGGCCCTCCTTCTCTCTGTATCTGTTTCTCTCTCTCTCTCTCTCTCTCTGTCAAAAATAACAATAAATCTTTAAAAGAAATGCTAAAGAGCTCAACAGGTTAAATGCTTGCCTAGCAACCACAAGCTCTGGAGATCAATTCCTGCCCCTGGCTTCCTATGCAAACCCATATACCACATGCTGAACTGCAGTGCAACTGGTACCCATTGGGATGATAATGAAAGTTTTTGCTTCCCCTGGAGGAGGCCCCCAGTTCGGTTCCTGTCCCGTGTGAACCCACATACATCTTTGTGGAATGAAACTATGTTACAACTAATGACGTACAACCATGGAGACTGCTCTGGGGCCTCCCCCATTCTCTCTGTCTCTCTTAACTTCTCTCAAACAATAAAATAAATCTTAAAAAAAAATGCTTTAGGGGAAGCTGGGATGGCTCAGTGGGTTGGGTGCTCACTTTGCAGCACCGGGGACCAGGGATCGAGTCCTGGCCCCGGCCCGTGCGGATCTATGTGCTGAACTGGGGGTTTCCCCAGTTCAGTTCTCTCTCTGTCTCTGTATCTCTTTCTCTCTCTGTCAAAAACAATAAGAGAATAAATAAAATAATGCTTTAGGTTGAAATAAAGAACACTAAACAGTACTCAAATCATAAAACACCAATAAAAGTAACTACATAGGTAAATATATCAAGACTATAAATGCATTTTTGGTTTTTAACTCCTTATTTCCTATCTTTCTTTAAAAGACAACTACATAAAGTAATTATAAATTTATGATAAGGGACACACAATATACAGATGTAATTTGTGACATAAACGACACGAAGGGGGAAGACAGAGCTACAGAGAAATAAAGTTTTTGAATACTATCAAAATTAAATTGGTCTTAATCCAAACTATATTATTATAAATTAAGATGTTAATTATAATCTGCAGGGCTACCACTAATAAAATAATTCAAAAGTTCATAGTAAAAAAAAGTGGTCAACTGTGCACGTGCATGTATGTGTGTGTGTGGGGTAGGTGGGTAAGAATGTGGATAAGAGGAGAAAATACTAATGAGATTTTTTTCACCTATTTTATAGCTTTGAGTTTTTTTAACCATGTGAATACATTACCTACATAAAAACCCTATTTTATTGTTTTGGTTTTTTTTAAAGAAGACTCTGGCTATAGGCAACAAGTTTGGCAATAAAGGAAGTAAGAAGAAATTTAGGGGAAGCCGGGATGGCTTAGTGGGTTAAGCGCTCACTTTGCAGCGCCGGAGACCAAGGATTGAATCGCAGCCCCGGCCCATGCGGACCCATATGCTGAACTGGGGAGCTCCCCCGGTTCAGTTCTCTCTCTGTCTCTGTCTCTCTGTCAAAAACAATAATAAAAAAAAAAGAAATTTAAAAGCAGTTTAGAGAATAAGAATTATCTGAGACAGGCACAGCAGAGAGTATGAGAGGCATCAGGAGAACAGATGGCAAGGAAAAAGCAGCTTATAAAAACTCACCTTGTTAAAAAGGTGAGCATATTTGTTCTGAATCAACAGCAGCAAAAATGTCAATATAAGGAATGAGGCTCCTTGGAGGTAACTGTGAGTATCCTGAGGAAGATGATTCCTCATGGCCTCAGCCCACCCATTTCTCTATCAAAGCGGGGTTGGGGGAAAGTTTCTCGCTCCCACCCAGGGCCCACTCTCACCTGGAGAAGTGCTCTGAAGATATGCAGGTTCCACCAACCATGGCTCTTCTCCTTGCTCCAACAGGGAGATGACCTCAGGCTTGGCAATCTGCTTCCCTATGTGTGAGGAATAACATGGATTTGTGTAGCCTGGAAAGCTTCCCTTGTCTTCTTCCCTGACCTGTCACTGGGTAGAATAAGCACAGTTCCCACCCACTTCATGCTTTATCAATGTCAGGAATTTCATCCTTGAAGCTCAGGGCTCAAAGTTGTCTCAGCTCTCCTGAGTCCCATCATGAGCCTTAAACATGTAACACAGGAGGTACTGCAGTGGAAAACAGCTTCATTTCCATGGGCAGTCTCCGCCTTACCCACAGACAGCAGGTGCCCATAGGTCTCCAGCATCACATCTCGGTACAGGGTCCTCTGGGAGGGGCCCAGCTGCCCCCACTCCTCCTGGGTGAAGTCCACAGCTACATCCTGGAAGGTTACTGACTCCTAAAAGAGCACACATGTTCCTCCTTAGCCAGGGGCCACCCCCACCAGTGTTTTCTGAGGATGAAGTGAGGTAGACAGCCCTGGTGTGGAAACAGAATGTAGAGAAATCGCCCTGGACATCTTCAATATTCTGACGGGGTCAGCCACCCAGGGACCTGTATCTGGAAGGTACTCTTAGAGATTAGATATCTGGGCCACAATAACCACAACAAAGATGAGCAGTTTTGTCCCAAAACTCTAGCCCAATTCTAGAGTTGTGGGAACAGGATTTCTACCAGGAAAACACCCCTTCTTCTCTGGAGATGTAGACACTTAATAAGGCCATGACCAGGTGGGTGAACATTACAAACATCAGTCAGAAACCAAAGACATTGGGGATAAGACCTATAAAGGTGATCTGAACATTCACAGCCTATCTTCCTGGCCACAGTAAAGAATTTTCGGGAGGAAGCTGGGATGGCTCAGCAGGTTTAGTACTCGCTTTGCAGCCCCGGGATCTGAGGATCAAGTCCCGGCCCCAGCAGTGTGGACCCATATGCTGAACTGGGGTGTGGCCCCAGTTCGGTTATCGCCTGGGAGTTTCCCATGCGGGAGGCCCCTGGATCCAGTTCATACCCGCACAGCCTCCACTCACCTGTGTGGAACAAAACCATGTTGAATACTGATGATGTACAACTATGGAGACTACTCTGGGCCCTCCCCCTTCTCTGTCTCTCTGTCAAAAGTAATAAAATAAATCTTTAAAAAAAACAAAAAACAAAAAAAAACAATTTTCCGTCCCCAGACCATCTCTATCTTAAGGACTGGAGGTTGGACAAGATCAAGTCAAGGACAATCAGTCACAGTTGCTATCAAAAACACTCTGAGTTTTAAAGAGTCCAAACATGTTTTTAGGAAAGATAGAACCAGAAACACTCACTAGACAACTAGCAGATTTGTGCAAAGAGTGCATCACTTACAATCCTTGTAAGAAATCAGCGTGAGCCTTGGATTCTGAGGTGAGGAAGGGGAACGCTTCCTTTGTGGTGGTGGTGGGGAGTGAGCTGTGCATCAGGGGAGGTGTACCACAAACCCCACAGCCCCATATCACTTCTAGGTCCCCTCCTGGCCTATCTGTGCACTATGGCCCTCCCTTCCATCTGGAAGCTGGCTTTCTGGTCTCCCTGTCAATAAAGCATCAACCACAAAACGAACACCCACTGAGTGCATGCATATGCAGTGCATTTCCACTGAGAGCCCCAAGACATTCCACTCACCCACTCATAGTTGCCTATTCACTTCTCTCCTACCCCATGGCAGGACTTTCTGTCCGAGAGTCATGATTATAAACTGACCAAGGCCAGCCCTCAATGCTGGGTCTGTCCTAACTTGCTCCCCTCCACCTTTACACGATGGTTGGCTGAGAACACATAACTGACCCTGCTCCTATGATCCCCTTTATCTGAATAGCATTTTAAACTGCTAACTACAATCTCCATGGGTGAAACCCACCCCAATCCTGGACTCATCAATGTCAATTTCTTGGTTTTCCTCTTACAAACCTACCTGGGGCCTGAGTTTCCTTGATAGCGGCTGTTGCTTATACATTTTGGGGTAATGTAAACTCTTTACTTAAATGTAACTTTGGGTAGAGGCGTGCAGAAAGCATAGCTTCAGTGCATTTTCAGAGTGACTATACTTGGAGGACCCACCAGGAGGCCTGCTCATCTCATGCTACCCAATCAATCTCCTTAGATGGCTTCAAAGTTCACCTATACTTAACCCTGGTAGCTGTCAAGCTCATGGACTGAGCCACAAGTTCACCTCCAACCCCTCCCAAGACCTCAAGAGAATCCTCCAACACACATTTAAAAAGGAAAAGATCCACATCTAATAGACATGGAAGGAATGAAATCATTATAGATTCTGCAACCTCTAATAAAACAATGGACAATGTCACTGATCACTGCTGACTGCTCAATCATGGGAAAGGCAGACAGGGAACTTGACAACAGAGGGGTCAGGCTGATAAGACCAGTGCTTGCAAATCCATCAGATGAGCTGAAAATGGGATAACCAGGAACCCTGAGCCCACTGATGCCACATGTAGGAAGGACCCAGCACCACCTATGAAGCACTCTTGCCAAAAATATAGAACCCGAATCTACCCCAGCCTTAGCCCAACCACCAGTTTATAGGAGAAAAGGGATGTGGGAACTCATCCAATGATATCACAAGGGCAAAATCAGGCAAACCAAGAAGTGACCTGTTTTCTTCAGCATGCAAAGCACATGTAATGTTTAGTCCTTATTTGGATCGTGATTTGAACAAATCAACGATAGAGACATTTTAGGGACAAGTGTGGGAAACTGGCGGTGAACGGGTATTAGGTAATACTAAGGGACTGTAAATTTTGTTAGGTGTGACAAGGTATTGTGTTCATCTTACCATAGATATCTCTCAGATATACACAGAAGTGTTTACAGGTAAAATATATCTGAGATATGCTTGAAAATACTCTAGTTTTTAAAACAAGGCTGTGTGTTGGAATAGATGGCAAGAAAGGCAGAAAGCTTTGAGCTGACGGTAATGCTGGTGATTACGGGTGTCTATGGTTGGCTGAATAAGTCCCCCCATATGTCCCCATGTCCTAATCCCCAGAACCTGTGACTGTTACCTTAATATGACAAAGGGAGTTTGCAGAAATGTATTTAAGTTAAAAATACTAGGACATGGGGGAAGCTGGGATGGCTCAGTGGGTTAAGCATTCACTTTGCAGCCCTGGGGACTGAGGATCAAATCCCAGGCCCAACCTGTGCGGACCCATATGCTGAACTGGGGAGTGCACCCAGTTCGGTTTTTACCAGGGTGAGACCCCAGCCCAGTTCCTGGCCTGTGCAGCCCCGCACCCACCTGTGGAATGAAACTATGTGGAAAAACCAATGATGTGCAACTATGGAGACTGTTCTGGGCCCTCTTCCTTCTGTCTGTCTCTATATCTGTCAAAAACAATAAATCTTAAAAAAAAAAAATCCTCTGTAAAAATATTAGGACATGGAGATTATCCAAATGTTATCACAAGGGTCCTTACAAGTGAAAGACAGAAGTAGGACAGTCAGAGCCAGAGATGTGACAATGGGTGACACACTTTGAAGATGGAGAAAGAAGCTGTGAGCCAAGAAATGCAGGTGGCCTCCAGAAGCTGGGAAAAGTGAGGAAGCAGATTCTCCCCTAGAGCCTCCTGAAGGAACCAGCCCTCTGCCAGCCAGACTTCTAGGCTCCACATGAGTTTGTGGTCAGCCGTTACAGCAGCAACGGGAAACTAATACAGGGTCCACCTTTGGGTTTAAAAATCTCTCAAGAAAAAGGGTTTTTAATTTTTTTAGAGAAAGCAAGAAATATTCCAGTCAGTAAAAAGAGGCCGTAGGCATGTTGTCTAGAAGATGAGGAGCAGATAAAAGTGTGGCGGCCCAAAGAAACAGAGCAGAGTTGATCCCAGCCCCCACATTAGAAGGAGCTGGAGTGGACATGAACCCTGGGTTAAAGGATACAGCGAAGGCAGAATTGAGTCAGGCTGAAAACAGATGAGGTGAAGGTATATACTCGTATTCAGGACAGCTTTGCCAGTTGTCACACTTCCCCACCAGTCACTCCCCCTGTGGGCAGCACCACCAGTGACCTCACCTTTACACATGGATGGGAGATTGTCAGGATGCCCCAATGAGCTGAGACCTTCAGCCTGACATGAGAAGGAAAGGGATGGAGTCCATGGCCTGATAGCCAGCTGTGTACCTGGGAAACTGTAAGTAGAACCAGATGATCCTGGCCCACCAAGCTTAGAGTAAGACTTGTCTGGACAGAGACAGGAAGAGAGACAGGCCAACCAGGAACCAGACCTGACTCTCAAACATGTCCTCACAGCTCTTCCCTGTATACATGACCCAACTCAGTGGCCAAGAGGACACTGAATCCAAGCTGCAGCTGCACCCAACTCTCAAAGAATTATAATTCTGGGTCTCATATAGAGAGGTTTCAGTATAAAACAGGACAGAATGATACAAGAGACTCTCTGAAAGAAGAGGAAAGAATTTAAAGACTGTGAAAAGCTATTAGACAGCATTAGCTTCAGGAGGCCCACCATTTAAAAGTCGGCCCCAGGGGATGCCAGGATGGCTCATCAGGTTGAGTGCTCGCTTTGCAGTCCCAGGGTCCAAGAATCAAGTCACGGCCCTGGCCCATGAGGACCCATATGCTGAGCTGAGGTGTGCCCCCAGTTCAGTTCCTGCTGGGACAAGCTTCCCACGTGGCAGGCCCCTGCCAGATTCCCACCCTGCACAGCCTCCCGCTCACCTGTGAAGACTGAAACTATGTTAAAAACTGATGACCCACAGCTATGGAGACTGCTCTAGGCCCTCCCCCTCTCTCTCTGTCTCTGTCAAAAACAATTTAAAAAACTTTTTTTTAAGTACGCCCCAGAAAGAGTTCCATGGCAGTAAGAATATGATGGCCACCAGGGATGCCAGTATGGCTTAGCGGATTGAGTGCTCATTTGTAGCCCCAGGTCTGAGAATAGAGTCCCGGCCCTGACCTGTGTGGACTCCATATGCTGAGCTGATTGAGGTATACCCCAGTTTGGTTCTGGCTGCAGCAAGCTTCCTATTTGGGAAGCTCCTGGTTTGGCTCCCACCCGGGTGTGCTTCCCATGTAGGAAGGCCCCAGCTTGCAGGGGCATGCCTCCCACACAGGAGGTTCCCACCTGGTTCCTGTCCTGCGTGACCCCTCACCCACCTGTGGAATGAAACTATTTTATCAAAAACTAATGTACAACTATGGAGACTGCTCTGGGTTCTGCCCCATCTGTCTGTCTCTCTCTCTAAAAAAAAGAAGAAGAAAAAAAAAAAGAATATGATGGCCAGGTTCCCCATACATCCCCTCCTCAAAATGGATATGCAATAGAGATAATAGACACAAAATTCATTCAGAGTGCCCACCATCTAACAGAAGACACCAGAAAGAGACTATAAAGGCAAAGAAAAGGAGGGTTGGTTTGTTTTTATACAGGATGTCTTTTAAAAAGACAGAAAAACGCTAGCCTTAAACAAATATAGATATGTTTGACAAAAGAAAAACATTTAACTGATAGAAGATACCACCAAGTCAAGACAGGAGAGAATAATTTATATATAGCAAAAAATCAAGACCTAGAATGCATGTAAGATGCCTACATATCAGTAAGTCACAGCCTGCAGAAATCTAGAGATGGGACAGAGAAAGAAGGAAATAGATGGCCAAATCACTACATGAAGATATTCAACCTCACTAGCAATCAAGAAAATTCAAATTAAAATTCTACAATATTCTGTTTTGGTCTTGAGGTAAACAAAAACTAAGATACTGTCAAGTGACTATGAAGAGGCAGGGAAATTAGCACTTACAGGGTAGTGAGAAGTGGTTTTGGGTCTTTAGAGCCATGTGGCAGCACTAGTCATATTGAAAACACACACACCCTAAACTTCAATTCTAAAGGTATTCCTAGAAAAAGTTAACATATGAGCAGAGGGAAACCATAAGAACTCCCACCCACACAGATGGTTGGAACAGCAGACATAAGGGGAGGGCAGACTTAACTTATAAACCTACCTACAGATGGGATGAAGAGTCCACTCCTGATGGGTCAAAAAAACAAACCTGACCTGCATCTTACATGGACGAACCTAAGCTGACCTTGAGTGTGCAAAAAAAGCTGTAGAAAATGCAGTTTTTAAAATAGTATTATTACCTACATTGTGTCTATGTATTAATAGTTCATTATCTACATATAAAATGGATTAACTGTATATACACCAGTTGTTCTGAGGAAGGGTGGGAAGAAAATGTGATTGGGGACTATGTAAAGAATGGAAAACAAAGTATAACAAAACAGTAACAATTTGTTAATTTGGAGTGATGGGGACTGTTTGCTTGATTACTTTTTATACTTTTCTGTAGTTATAGAATTTGCCAAAATAGAGACTTCCAGAATTGAAGATGTTATCAAACTAGATAGAAAGGCCATAGACTAACAACAAAAAGGCCCCCAATGAATATGGCCCCATGTCAGGGTCCATAGCTCACAGAGGACTCAGGGATGCAAAGAAAAATGCAAAGCCAAGGCAGGCAATGTGACAGATGGAGGAAGACAGCCTCACCAGGTATGACTAGAGGGATGCTTCTGAGCTGGGAGAGGAACTTCAGGATTCAGTCATTGACACCTCCGGGTGAGGGGGGAACAGAGAAGGGCCTCACTCCTAAACCCAGCCCTTCATTCCAAGGTAGCCCTTACCTAACATTGCACTTGCCGATGTCTGCTAAGATGACTTCTAAAGAGGTTTAACCCAGTCTTGAAACTATTCCTGCTCGTGTGCTCTGCACGTGTGAAGTTTACATAGGCATTCTAAAGCACTTCTGGAATCTGTTCACACACCAGCAGCACAGATATACCATGGGAAGGTTTGGGGAGGATGTAGAGGGTGTGAGGTGGGTCTCAGCTATTTGCCTGGCAGGATCTCATGGGACTTACTGCTCCTGCATCACCCAAATTCTCTGACAGGAGACCCTTCACGAAACCTGGGGAAATTCAGATGGCCTCTGGAATCTTCAGAATTTCATTGTTAGTATTTTAATGTAAGCTCTTTGCAGAGAAGTAAAATGTAACTAGACTGCACATTCTTAACACAGCCAATGACGGGTGCAAAGCGTCAGATTACTGGTGTTTTTATAAGCATGTTTATCATGCAGAAATCTTTGATGGGCTGTTACAGAGGGGTTTGGGAGTTTCCATATTTGGAGAAGCTAGCTGGAGTTTTTAGATAGGCTGAGATATTATTTTCCCTATTCCTCAAAGTGATAGGATCTGGGGTCCTGCTAGTTTAAACTTCATTATCCAACAGGTTTCCAAGGAGAGACTATGCAGGTAACAAGGGATGACAGCACTTCATATTTTCACCAGGTGAATGCTTTATTTCAGTAAATATTTTAGAGGGAACAATAGAGGGATATGGGGCTCATTTTTATTTCTAAAGACCTTGCTCAATACAAAACTCAAATGATTCGAACCTTGAGTTTCCCATAGGAAAAATTCAAAGTTAAGAGTGGGGAGGAGGACAGGAGTATGTTCTCAGAAATCACAACTCTTCAGACATTAGAGGATATTTTAATTCTCCATTTTATTTTCTCAGCATTAATGCTAATAATTCTCAGGAACCATGACCTAAATTAACAGCAGAGTGCAACACAATGGTTATTAGGGCTTCTTCATAGTGTTTTATTACAACTAACTTCTGTTCCTTAGAGACTGAACCGGGGCCCATCTTTCAGCTTTGCCAGGCTCACTGCTGATTCTGTTACAGGATCTAAAACTAATTGTACATTATAATAACAGCAAATACCACCGTCACCTGCATTCTAGTGCCAGACAAGGACCATGCACTTCAGACCTGCTGCCACCCAGGACAGCAGTGTTGCCATGTGGGGATGGCACACTTACGATGCATTTCACCAGTCACCTTTAACAATGGGAGGGTTTATTATTATTATTATTTTAATTTGGGAGGAGGCATAAAATTTAAATAGAGACATTATTAATATTTTTATGTCGCAGTATCTCACATTTGATTTATTACTTTAACTTAGAAGTAAAAGACCTATAATAATGAAATTATTTTTCTTCATCTTTCATAGCAGAAAGTCAACAGAGCAAATGTATTATTTGATGAATTAGGATAAAAATCTTTCATTTAGCAATATGAAGATAACCCTAAGAAAATGAAAACATTAAGTTAAAAATGGCTGCCTGGGGAGAAGATGGGATGGCTCAGTGGGTCAAGTGCTCATTTTGCAGCCCCAGGGACCGAGGATTGAATCCCAGCCCTGGACCATGTGGACCCATGTGCTGAACTGCGGTGTGCTTCCCCATGCAGGAGACCCCCAGGTTCAGTTTTCACCACCCACCCCCAATTTGGCCCCTGGCTCGAGGGGGTGGGGGTGCACATTCCCATGCAGGAGGCCCCAATCCAGTTCCTGTCCTGCACGGCTCCCACCCACCTGTGTGGAACCAGACCATGTTAAAATTGATGACGTACAACTATAGAGACTACTCTGGGCCCTCCCCCTTCTCTCTGTCTCTCTATATTTCTGTCTGTCAAAAACAATAAATATGGGGAGGGGGGAGTGGGCACCAGATATATCGGGTTGGAGGGGGGACCTGATTCTGGGAGCTGGGCACATAATGGGATGCATGGGTGATGTGATGTGGAGTTGTCCATTGGAAAACTGTCTGATTGTTACCAACCAATGTCACCCCATTAAATTTAACAATAAAATATAATAATATTAAAAAAAAACAAAAAAAAAACAATAAATATTTTTTTTAAATGGCTGCCTGAGTTATAGAAATATTGATACATGCTACAATACTGATGACCCTTGAAAACATGCTAAATGCCAGAAACCAGACAGAAAAGGCTATACACTGCATGATTCCCTTTATATAAAATATCCAGAATAGGCAAATACATAGAGAATCTGAGATGTGTGAGAAGGACAAGGACTACTAAAGGGGATTAGGATTTTTTTTTTGGGGGGGGGGAACAAAAATCTTCTAAAATTAGATACTAGTGATGGTTGCACAATTATGTGAATATACTAAAAGCCACTGAACTGTATATTTTAAAAGGTTGAAGTATATGAATAATATTTTAATACACCTGCTATTAAAAGTTTTCTTTTTGGGGAAGCCGGGATGGCTCAGTGGGTTAAACACTCACTTTGCAGCCCTGGGGACTGAGGATCAAATCCCGGCCCCGGCCCATGTGGACCCATGTGCTGAACTGGGGAGTGTCCCCAGTTCAGTTCTCACCGGGGCAAGAAACCTGCCCAGTTCCTGCCCAGAGCAGCCCCGCGCCCACCTGTGGAATGAAACTATGTGGACAAACCAATGATGTGCAACTATGGAGACTGTTCTGGGCCCTCCCCCTTCTCTCTGTCTCTCTCTCTCTGTCAAAAACAATAAAAATAAAACTTTAAAAAAAAAAAGTGGTTTTTTTTTTCTTAAATTTCTGCCTCCAGTGAGGAGGCTGGGCAGGAAGAGGAAAGGGAGATGAAACCCAATGCCATCCTTTTCCTCTTGGGATACCCATATGCCCTTACAAAGTCACAAAATCCCTTTGCTCCAACTACCTAATATCTCCCATTTCTTGCTCCATGGCCCTAGTCAGACTGAAACCTGAAATGCCAGCCTGTTTCCCAAAGTCCCTTCATCCATACCTCTCCCTGCCAGGGACATCTTATTAGCCACATTGTGAATCCTGACATCTCCTGCTCCCAGCGCCTCCAAGCTCCTTATTATCACCAGGATGGAGCCCGGCTCTGCAGCAGACATTCAGGGCCCAACTGGGTTCACGTTCTCCAGCCTAAAATTTAACTGGGGTCAGTCTTCACCCAAATACTGGTCATGCTTCCCCCAATTCCCACCCCATGGTGCTTTAGAAGGCCAGATCCCCCTTCACCAGCCATGCCCATCGGCTGATATGTCTCCTTTGTTCTTTGCTCAGGTATGTTGTCTCCTGGGCAGTCTCCTGCACCACAGCAAAAGGATCCCTGCTGCTCTGTGCCCCATAAACTCCGCAGACTTTGTCTCACCTCCCAAGGGATAAGTTGCGCTCTGCTCCTTCAGGATTTGGGGCCTCCCTGGGCATCTCAGGCTTCTGGATCCAGAACCATATGTACAGCACCAGGCAGGCCATGATGCCTAGCAGCTGAGTGAACCACCCTGGGAGCAACTTAAGACAAGGGCTCAAACATGTCCTTGTTCCCCTCTCAGCAAGCACAGTACTCACCAAACATCAACTGAATCAGGTACTGAATACATGAGGGAAGTTGAAAGGAGGAAAGGGGAGAGGGTTGCCAACCAAGGGGGCCGTCTCTCATCCACCAACACAACCTACAACACAGCCAGGGCTAAGGATTGTCAACAGGCTAGTTAACATTGAGGCTCCACATCATGGTGGAAAACTGAATTCTCCGTCTGTGCTCAAAAAGTGAAAAACTGGGATGCCGGATAGTTCAGCAGGTTGAATGCTTGCCTTGCAACTATGAGGTCGGAGGATCAAATCCCAGTCCAAGCCTAGACAAACCCACATGCTGAATTGTGACACAAGGTTCTTGTCTCCCATGTGGAAGGACACCAGTTTGGTTCCCGCCCCACGCAGCCCCACGTCCACCTCTGTGGCATAAAACCATGTCATAACTAACAAAGTACAACTACCAGTATGGAGACTGCCCTGGGCCCTCCAGACTTCTCTCTCTCACCTTCCCTCAAACAATAAATCTTTAAGAAAAAAAGAAGTGAAAACCTTCTTTTGACTGCATCTCTACCCAAACTAGCTGTTGTAAACTAAGGAACCACATGGATCGGGATGTCTGGGGACAACCTGGACACAGGGAAGCCCTTCAGAAAAAAGCAGAAGCCTCATCTCACCTGTACCTGGGCTGTTAGGAGCCCAGCGGCCCTCTTCCCCTCCTCGGGGGTCTCCTCCACATGCCAGGCATAGTTCTGAGGACACAGAGCTAAGGGAGGAAAGCAAAATCATAGAAGCAGCTCTTTCTGCCAGAGGCAGGCCCACATGAGTCCTTCCTCCAGGGTGGACAGTGGGGGGAGCTCAGGGAGAGCAAGTTCCTGGCCCTCCCCCTTGGGCAAGGGAAGAGACCCACCTCATTTTACAAATGAAGATAATGGGGCTCAGAGAAGATAAAGAATATGCATAAACACATGAACCCCACACTGTCCCCCTTTGCTCTGAGGTATTATCTCTGACAAGCAGTGTCTACTCATAGGCTTTCTGTGCCTGAGCCCTAAATTATAGTACATACATTCATTCTCATGCACTCTATCCTGGAGATGTTACCATCACCTTACTCCCTGTTTCAGCTCTGCATACACAGATCTGGACTAGAAACCCCCTGCCCTAAAGCCCACCTGCCTCCCCAGGTCTGATCCCCAGCCATGGCAGGTCACTGCTGGAAGAGGCTACAATATAGCAGCCAACATGGCCAATGTGGACATAGGTTCTTGACTCACCCCAGGAGGCCCAAGGGTCAACAGCTGCCATCCCCCAGGACTGGTCCATAAGGACACCTGTACCAGATCAGGTTAAACAAGGAAAGAAAAGGCTCTATGATACCAATCCTAGTGACTTAAGGTCACAACATGAAAAAGGATATCTGTCTCACTAAAGGGTGTAACAAAGTTCCATAAACAAAGCCCAAAGGCATACGAAAGATCCAACATATGGGGAAGCCGGGATGGCTCAGTGGGTTGAGCGCTCACTTTGCAGCGCTGGGGACCCAGGATCGAATCCTGGCCCCAGCCCGTGCGGACCCATATGCTGAGCTGGGGAGTGCCCTCAGTTCAGTTCTCTCTCTGTCTCTGTATCTCTCTCTCTGTCAAAATAAATAAATAAATAAAAAAAAAAAGATCCAACATAAACTACATTTATATCTGAAACATAAGGTATGTCATTATCAGGAACTATATCAACATGATATAGCCACAGAACAATTGAGAACAGAACCCCTGGGGAAGCCAGGATGGCTCAGAGCGTTAAGTGCTCGTGTTGCAGCCCTGGGGTCTGATGATCCGGTCCTGACTGCGGCCCATAAGGACCCATGTGAGCTGGGGTGTGGCCCCCCAGTTCTGTTCTCTCCCAGGGGAGCCTCCCATGTCAGAGGCCCCTGGTTTGGACCCCAGCTTGAGGGGGCATTCATTGGTTCCCACTCTGTGAGGCCCCCGCCCACCTGTGTGGTACGAAACCTTATAGAAAATTGATGACATATAACTATGGAGACTGCTCTGAGCCCTCCCCCTTCTGTTTCTCTCTATCTGTCTCTCTGTCAAAAACAATTTAAAAAAGAACAGAACCCCTGAAATGGCTGAAGAGGTACCTGATAAAATGTTTAACATTACCCAATTAAAAAGAAATATTAGTAAAAGATACTTATTTGATGTCTGTTATAGATATTTGAAACCTCACTTAAAGGTAAAATATACCACTGACATCACATTACTATTTCACATTGCTCTTAACCCATTCCCCATTTAGAAATAAAAAGTGCAGCTCGTTGCTGCATTCATTTAATTTCACATAAACATGCTCTTTGAGACTAAAGCAAATCTGACTGGTTTGCAATATGAAAATAAAATATAAAAAGTATTCTTGGGGGGAGGTGGGCAGAAAAGCTGGGGGGGGCAGGGAGGGGGCATCAAATGTATGGTGATGGAAAGAGCTGCTTCTGGGTGGTGAGCACATAATGCAATGTATAGATGATATAGTGTGGAATTGTACACCTGGAAACAATGTAATTGTTATCAATCAATGTTATCCCAATAAATTTAACAACAAAAAACTGAACTAAAATGAGAAGAGATAGAATACATAGAACTCAAGTGAAAGTGCTTCTGTAATAAATCAAGCAAAAAATTAAAAAAATAAAATAAAGTATTCATGGAGTAATCTCTAAACAGAACTTGTCTCTAATGTAACAGAATTGTGTGTAATGGTCAGTATTTAATAAATTTTTTCACATGTAGGAATGCTATGTTTTCTAGGATTTGACCTTTTCAGTGATTAAGAATTACTACATTTTATAAATGGAAATACCACTACTAAAAACAAAAAGCTATAAATAGAATGATGTCATTTGTTTCAAAGACTAACAATATACTAGAGTGACATGAAAAAAATAAATGCAAGATATTTCGTGGTAAACTCTGGACTGTAATCCACTAATTACCTGGGGGTTAAACACTGCAGCTGCAAGCGCCACAAACGGTAAATGGGTTAAATTCAAACCAATGCTGTGAAAGTAAAAAACTAATAAAATTAAAATATAGGAGTATTAAAGAAATTTTGATGGTCTGAATGACTGTCTTTATTTTTTAAATCTCACTCAGTTCTAATTCTGTACCAAAAAAGACTCCCACCAATCCCCAGAAGCCCTCAGCCCCTCCCCAGCTCTGACCCCTGGTAGTCAAGTGAGTTCTGGGAAGGTACATCGGAAGAAACAAAATTTAGACTCACCCCAGGAGGCCCATGGGTTGAAGGCAGCCATCCCACAGGATTAAATGACCAGGCGCCTACTAGGATCACTGGATTTGGGTGATATAATCAAAGCAACCACAATACTAACCTACAGACAAAAGTGAAAAAGACAAAAATGTTTTTTTCTCAAAGATGCAGTGGGAGCAAAGAGAACCCACCCACAAAAGCAACAAAGGAATCTAGGCAGCATCATAAAAAAACACAGTTCATCTTTCAAAAACAACAGAATTACTGGACAGAAATGAAGGGTGATTTGAATCAGCTGAAAAAGAGCACCATCCATGATGAGAGGGTAGAAATTTGTCAAAGGTTCCCAGGAGACAGCCAGTCACAATGTCGATGAAACTTTTCGGTAAATTTGACAACAATTATTGTAAAAATCTATCAGCAGGGGAAGCCAGGATGGCTCAGTGGGTTAAGTGCTCACGTTGCAGACCCAGAAACCGAGAATCGAATCCCGGCCCCAACCCATGCAGATCTATATGCTGAACTGGGGAGTGCCCCCAGTTTGGTTCTCACCAGGGTGAGACCCTGGCCCAGTTCCTGCCCTGTGCAGCCCTGAGCCCACCTGTGGAATGAAACTATGTGGAAAAACCAATGACGTGAAACTATGGAGACTGTTCTGGGCCCTCTCCCTTCTCTCTGTCTCTGTATCTCTCTCTCTGTTAAAAACAATAAAAATAAATCTTTTAAAAAATAAAAACAGGGAAGCCGGGATGGCTCAGTGGGTTGGGCGCTCACTTTGGAGCGCCGGGGACCGAGGATCGAATCCCGGCCCCGGCCCGTGCGGAGCCATATGCTGAACTGGGAGCTCCCCTAGTTCGGTTCGGTTCTCGTTCTCTCTCTCTCTCCTCTCTCTCTCTCTCCTCTCTCTCTCTCTCCTCTCTCTCTCCTCTCTCCCTCTCTCTCCCTCTCTCTCTCTCTCTCTCTCCCTCTCCTGTCAAAATAAATAAATAAATAAATAAAATATATATATATATAAAAAAAGAAAGGCTTTAAAAAAAAATAAATAAAAATAAAAACAAACCTATCAGCAGCCTTAATACATAAGTGGTTACCTAGAGCTGGGGGGAGTGAGGAATGGGGAGTGATGAAAATGGTCTGTAATCAGATAGTGGTAATGATAGTACAACTTTCTGAAAGCACAACAAACACTGAATTGTACACTAAAATGACTAAGTTGTTATGGAAATATCTCAAAAAAATCCACCTGCAACACCTACCAGGCACAAGCCTGTTTGTTACCTGATCTGGAACCCAAACTCCCAACTCTCTCAGTTCTGGGTCTTTGTGCAAGTCCCGCGACCTCTCGGAGTACTAGCGCCAGCTGGCAGAGCTCTGAGGATTCCTGGCGTTATGGGTAAAGCACTGGGACGCCGGCCGGGCCTTAGGAGCACCGGGATCTGCGCCACCACTCAAAAACAAGCAAACTGTATTCTGCACCACTGTTTAGAACTTGAAAAAGTCCCGCGTCACTGCATGTTTAAAGGAACCCAGGATGTCCCCAGCCCACGTCTCACGTCCTTCAGCGATGCACAATACCACAATACCCGCTGGGGAATGAAACGTGGGTATTTCCCATGAACCGTCGCACAGGTATCCTCAATGCCTGCTTCCTCCTGTCCCAGATTCCCACCCCGATGAAGATGCGAAACTCAGTAGCTCGCACTAGCCAGCGGCCCCCTTACCTGGTTCGCAGCTGCGGGCTTCCCGCCCAGCGGGTCCCTGACACTCTGCAGACGACTTCGCAAGCTCGAGGGCAATTCGCCGAGGCGTTCGGGTTTCGTTTTTTTTCGAGGTTCAGCCCGGCCGCGCGCAGCCTAAGCGGACAAAGGAGCTCTGGGCCCGCGGCCGCAACCGGGCGCCAGGGGGCCCGCCCAGACCGGCAACGCGCGGCCGCGAGCCCGGAGTCAGAGGATCGGAGAACCAGGGGAACTGAAAGGCGATTCCAGCACGGAAAGGGCAGGCGCAGGACCGCCCAGGTGCCGCACCGGCCGTGATGACAGGCACCGCCTCTCCCCACCCGTTCTCCCGAATCTCCGGGACCCACTGCACCAACGACCGCCTCAACGACCGCCTCACCTCGGCGGTGGACAATGGCGGCCGCTCCCCCGGCGCCTACCGGAAAGCGCAGCACAGGCTGCCGGGAGTTGTAGTTCCGGAACGCACACTTCCGGTTTGGACAGCGGCACCCTTGTGACTCCCACTGGAGTCCGAGGTGCTCCACCCGGCATTTAAACTGGGCTGCTAGTGTCCTAGGCGCCGGTGAGGAGGGTAGTACCATCCGAGTCCCAGACCACCCTCCCTGCCCAAAGCTGCCCAACTTAGGGGGCGGGGCCTGGGTAAATCCCTCTAAGATCTGCTGTCTGCTGGCCTGTAAAATAGCAGTGCAGTGAGCAATAGGCACTTGATGTCAGCGATTTCAAGGGATCCTTTCCTTTAATATTTCCAAGTGTGGGTGAAAAAGGAGTTCTAGGAAAAATAACCTGACATGGTGAACTGATCATAAATTCCTAAGTGGGTAGGTCATGGTAGGTAGTCACGCACAGGCCTGTAATTTCTTTAATAAAAGGCTTATCTTTGCCCCAAGCAGGCCTATCCATTGTTTCTGTGCATCTAGATTACCACACCTTTGAAAGAAGAAGCATAACTATCCTCAAGAGAGCACATAATGTTCTGGACTATCCTGTAATCCATTCCCATCATGCAATTCTCCCTTACTTTTCTTCTTAATTGTTTTAAGATTTATTTTTATTGTTTTTGACAGAGGCAGAGAGAGACAGAGACAGAGAGAAGGGGGAGGGCCCAGAGCAGTCTCCATAGTTGTATGTCATGAGTTTTTGACAAGGTTTTCTTCCACAAAGGTGGGCCGGAGCTGCACACAGCAGGAACTGGGCTGAGGTCTTCCCACATGGGAGGCACGCCCCCTCAAGCCAGGAGCCCAAAGGGAGGAGGGGGGACCGAACTTGGGGCTTCCCACATGGAAAGCACACCCCAGTTCAGCACATGGGTCCGCACATTCGATCCTCGGTCCCTGGAGCTGCAAAGCGAGCGCTTAACTCACTTAACTTGCTGAGCAATCCTGGCTTCCCCACTTCTTAATTTTTTTTTTTTTTTTTTTTTTTTTGGTGCCCTCCGACATTCAACGTCTCACGGACTCCACAGGAAAGGTGAAGCAGCAAAGTTTAAGAAAGGGAAGGAGTAAAAGCTCTCGAAACAAGAGGAGACATCCAAAAATGAAATGTCCACTGAAAGAAGAAAAGCTGATGAGAGGGGCACCCGAAAGTGGAATGCCCCTATTTTAACACATTGCGTACGGATCACAAGAATCTTCGTTTTTTCTGAGCCATGCATTAAGGATGGGTAATGAGAATTCTCGTTTTCACACTTGACCTTTTATTTTTTGCAAGATTTATTTAATTAGGTTTGGTTGATATATAACGAGCAAATATTATCAATGGATAAATTTACGTAAGTACAAAAAATTTCATTGAAAAGTTATAAATAATATGGAAGCAATAGCATTTTAAAGAGAAGAGTTCATTTCAACGTGGTCTCATTTAAATACCTGCCAGAACAGAGGGGTATAAGGGATTTAAACCCCGCCGTACGCAACGTGTTAAGTGCATAAAAGAAACTGCAAAACTGTCTTTCTCCAGAGCGTTTGGGATATTGCTTCCCAGCAATTGTCAGTTTTGGCTCAAATGCACTCATAACATTTTTTATTCATTTGGATGTTCTACATTGACAAGACTGAGGAAGTGGCTCTCTTTTTTCAAATGAGGAACCTAATCTTCAGCTTCCCCTCACATATGAAGCTCTACTATGGAGAACATCAGTGATTGTTTTTAAAACCGTCTCCAAATGTCAAATCTTTATGGAAACATAAGTTATCACTGACCTATCTTGTGATTTTTTTTTTCTTTATGTCATCCTTTACTGAGTGGTGCTGAGGAACTGAGCAGGGAACAAGGTGAACAAAACCTCTGTATCAGTGGCTGCCAATCAAGGCCACTATTCAATAGCAAGAGTAGGAAGGAAGAAGTCTCCTCACTAGGCATGGAAAATACCCCTGGGCAATGATCACCAGGGTCTAGCTCCAGCTGACCCTGGGGTACCCCACAGCAGGACCCATTGGCACTGCTTCAGGGCCCTCAGAACCTCCTTCCCACCTCTGTTAGGGGTGACCCTCTCCTGGAGCCTCCCTGGGCCTCAAGCCCTTATTCCTTGTTCCTTATTTGCCTTGCCTGTTCCTTTGCCCACCTTCTTTTCAAGAGCATAGTTGAGAGAAAGGCAGGATGGAGGTGGAGGTGGGTGGGAGTTGGAGTGCAAAGGGGCTCGGCATCATGGTAGCTCTGGCTTTGAGTGAAATTGGGGGCGAGGGGCCTCTGAGCAGAATACTGATGGGCCCTGGCCTCACCAATAGATCACTCTGATTTGTGTGAAGAATAGACAGGGCCCTGGCTGGAGAGGGCGAGCCTCCCATGAGGGAGGCCCCCAGTCCAGTTCCTGCCTCATGTGACCCCACATCCACCTGTGTGGAATGAAACCATGTCGAAAACTGATGACATACAACTATGGAGACTGCTCTGGGCCCTCCCTCTTCTCTATCTCTCTCTGTCTCTGTCAAAAACAATAAAGTAAATCTTAAAAAAAAAAAAAATGGTAGAGCCAACAGGCAGTAGGTTCAAGGTTTTGCATCATGGACTGCAGTTTAGCCTATAATACACAGAACAAGGCATGGCACAGAAGAGGCCACTCAGGTGTTTAGCAATGGCCTTGTTGAGTAGGGACAGGGTTACAGGTGTGTGAAGATTCTGCTTCCCTCTGACCCAAGCCCTCTCCCACTATAGTGTCCCCATTGTGCTGAATGGTACCCTCTTCTCTGTGCTATGAGGTGGCAAAGGCTAGGCTGCACACCCAGAGCAGTCTCTTGGATGCCTCTTTTAGGGGATTCTGATCTGTGAACTGATTCTGAATGGGAAGAGACCAGAGCAGTAGGAGTATTGCAAGTTCTGCCCAGACATGCCCTTTGTCTGAGGGATGCACAGAGTGGTCACTTTTGCCATATGAAGGGTTCCAGTTGGTTCCATTTGCTCATAGCCAGATGAGAATGAAACAACATGGGGGGAGGGGTGCAGTGCACATTACTTGAACAAGTAAGGCATTGTATGAGCTAGGGTGTAGAGTCACCAATAGTAAAATAACTAGCATAGGTAAACTACACTCTAGGATTAACTCAGCTTCACCAGCTAAATAAGTGCCCAGGAGTCACTAAGTTCAACACTATGGAATTCTGAGTACCTCATATGGAAGACAACTTACTTCTCCACTATCGGTGGTGATGTGGAAGCTCCTCCTCCCACCTGTGTGGAATGAAGGAATGTCACAACTAATGATGTAAAACTATGGAGACTGCTCTGGGCCCTCCCCCTTCTGTCTCTTTCTCTCTGACAAAAACAATAAAATAAGTAAATAAATAAATATAAGTCCTACGGTACCTATGAGAACATATCTCCCTATTTTTATTCCTCTGTGCTCCTCAGAAATGACAACTCTGTCTCCAGGCTCTATTAACATTCTCTAAATGTGTCACAAGATCTGCTGGTTTGTGTTCTCAGCAAAACATTCATATGTCCATAAATCTATTATGTTAGGCTAAACTTCTACCCCAGACCAGGCACTATTAGGTAATTCAATGGTGTGATAAATTAGACCAGTAGTCCAGCCTCCACAAAGGCTAAAATAACTTC
>PVKE010002109.1:0-87646 GCA_004027555.1 Craseonycteris thonglongyai
CAACTATGGAGACTGCTCTGGGCCCTCCCCCTTCTCTCTGTCTCTCTCTGTCTGTGTCTCTCTCTGTCAAAAATCAATAAAAATAAATCTTAAAAAAAAAATCACCTGGAGATGCTGGGGTGGCTCAGTGGGTTAAGTGCTTGCTTTGCAACCCTGGGGTACAAGAATCGAATCCTGGCCCTGGTCAGTGTAGACCCATATGCTGAACTGGGGTATGACCCCCAGTTTGGTTCTCACTGGGGCGAGCTTCTCATGTGGGAGGCCTCGGTTCGGCCCCCAGCTTGTGGGGGGCATGCCTCTCATTCAGGAGACCCCTGGCCCAGTTCCTGCCCTGCACGGCCCCCTGCCCACCTGTGTGGAATGAAACTATGTCAAAAACTGATGACGGGGTTAGGGTTAGGGTTAGGGTTAGGGTTATCGTTAGGGTTAGGGGAAAAAAGAAACCAAAAAAAACTGATGACATACAACTATGGAGACTGCTCTGGGCCCTCCCCCTTCTCTCTGTCTCTGTCTCGCTCTTTCTCTGTCAAAACAGTAAAAATAAATCTTAAAAAAGTAAATCATCAGCATACACTTGGTTAACTATTTTTAAATATATGTATTAAAAAAACAACAATAGGGGAAGCCGGGATGGCTCAGTGGGTTAAGCGCTCACTTTGCAGCCCCGGGGACCGAGGATCGAATCCCGGCCCCAGCCTGTGCGGACCCATATGCTGAACTGGGGAGTTCCCCTAGTTCAGTTCTCTCTCCGTCTCTGTATCTCTCTCTCTCTCTCTCTCTCTCTCTCTCTCTCTCTCTCTCTCTCTCTCTCTCTCTCGTCAAAAATAATAAAATAAAATAAAAACAACAACAATAGAAACATGAAATTGGGGTGGCTCTGGGCAACCTGGGGTAGAGTGCAGGGGACAGTTGCTGATCTCACCTGTCTATCACTTTCCAGGAAGCCCTGGCTTTCACCTGTGAGCCCTGGGGCTCCATGCTGAAGCCACTCTGCTTTAGGAAAGGAAAAGTGGTCCACACTCAGCCAATCAAGGGGCCCGAGCCACCATGACGGGCCCCGTGTTGGGAAATGTCCAAATCCAGTCTAAGCAAAGCAAAGTTCGGGGCTCTTAACTTAGACATCTGAGACAAAGGCGTTCTCTCTCGTCCTCAAAATCAGTATGGTTTCTGGTTCTGAGAAATGGAGCTGCAGCCACTTTTGCTACCTAGACGGTAGCCATCCTGAAAACAGTGCACATGCAGAAGAGATCAGGGATGAGAAAATGTTAGAAAACAGAATGAGGGCCTAATAAGATTCAGACCCTCTGGAACACATTGTGCCCGAAGACTGTTCTCAATTTGGACTTTTGGGTTATGTGATCCAGTACATTCACTCTATCGGTTGGTGTCTAGTCAGGAAAAGAGAAACCACACTAGAGATATTTCAAAACACAGGGACTTAAAAGATGTTGTTACACAAGTAAGAAATCAAAAAGAGGATGCTGAGGTCACCCAGAGGTGCCTAACTCCCGAGGCTAGCAGGAAAGCGGGGAGGGGGTGGTCACCAGAGTTTAGGGCCTTGAAGGAGGGTCTCGCAAGACAGGTGCTGGTTTCCTAAGAAACCACATTGCTTGCATTCAGACCCTTGAAGCACTCCGACCCCTGGGGAGGGAACAAGATGTGATGGGTGTTCATAACCCCTTGGAGGCTGCTCAGAGGCCCCAGAGCACAAAGTCCAGTGGATAAGGAAGCCAGGGTAGTAGCTATGCCGCCGGCATCCCAGGGGCCATAGCTGATGGTAGGAGCCAGTCCCACTGCAGGGACATGTGTGCCTAAAGGAGTTGCTCAGTGGAGCCTTCCGTGTCCTCCAGCTGGAGAGACTCTACCAGGGACTGGAAGACAGAAATGAAGTCCTTCTCCTCTTCTTCCCCTTAATCTACCTCGAGCGCTGCCTATCTGCAGAACCTTCCAGAAAGCCAGCTGGGAGGAGAGTCTGTGAACTGTAGCTTGCAGCACAGCACCACAGAGCAGATGGGTGAGCTGAGAGGTGAGAGAGGAGAGGTGAGGGGCTTGCACGATGGTACAGGCAGTTTGGACTGTCTGTTACTTGTGTCCCATGGATAGATCTGATTGTCATAATTAGCATAATTACAGCCTTCCCCATTTTTCCTTGGGCTATAATCTGGAAACCATTTTAGTAATCCTCCATTCGAATGCTGACTTAAATCCTCGGCTGATTGCTGGGATGCTCGTCTTCTGTTCTCTCTGATGAGAAGACCCACATGAGGAGGCCACATCCCAGGCTCACGGCAAACTGACCACTTCCCTTTTGGAAAAGCTCCTAGAGGATGAGAACTTCGGGATCCACTGCAAGAAGAAAACCTGAGGCTGCTTGTAGGCATGGGAATGGGGCTAGTATGCTTGGGCCACAAGAAACAGAACCCTGCCTAAACTAGTTGAAACCGTAAGAAAATGTATCATGTCACTCAAGTGGAACCCCAGAAGTAGGCAGCTTCCGGGAAGGTTCATTCATCCGCTCAGTGACATTATCAAAGACTCAGGCTCTTTCCACCTTTTCTCTCTGTCTTGGTCTTCAGCTTGTCTCTTCAGACAACATCCTGACATGGGTACAATGGCTGACAATTCCAATCATGACACCCAGATACAACATCCAGTGGAAAAAGAGCACCATCATTTTTTGTGTCTCTTTTTCAGATCAAGAGTGACTTCACCAGAAGCCCCCGACTGGAGTTCCCACCGCTGGCTAGAACGGGGTCCCATGCCCACCCCGAACCCTGCTGTCAGCAAGGGCATGGGGAACATCGTGATTGGCTCAGAACAACCGGAATTCACTCTTGTGCTGGGGATGTAGTATCTGAAGCTGCCAGGATTTCATCAGGGCGGCGGAAGCATTGAAAGTGGCTCTCCATATACATATGCGATCGGATTTGGAAGGCAGCTATGCTCACCCCTATACCACCAACACCGCACAGCAGTCGAATTTGTTGCAGGGTTTGAGCTTCTGCGGTTGGGAGAGCAGGTTACACCCCTTCTATAGGCCTCATGTCTTTGCATCTGGTGCTGCGGCTTCCAAGTCCACTGGGAAGGAAGTGGAGAAGGGAAGGCAGGTAGAAAGTGGGAGACAGCGAAAGCAAGTTGGGCCCCCCACAAGGATGGACTAGAACACAGCCCCCGACCTTGATGACCTGTGGGAGAAGCTGGTGTCCTTTGTCACTGAGATCTGAGATTTCCAAGGCCTGGGAGAGGGCAGAGGAGGAACCAGATAAAGGTCAAGCAGTTGCAGGCCCGGCCTCCGTTCCCTGACAGCAAGGCAAGCTTGGTGACCCACCCCAACCTCCTGACCTTGACATCTGCCCTCCAGATGGAAACATGCAGGAAGGAGGACTCTGGGAGACAAACTTCAGGCTAGTCCAATTGACATACTACAAAGCCACCACCATAATCATTCCTGAGGAAGGGATCTTGAACAAAATTGGGGTGCGGAAGTGAGAAAGAAGTAGGGGACAGGTTGCGGGGAGGCCACACAGTGTCCGTGTTCCCAGGGAAGTATTGTGACTGCCTGGTGTTGGGGTTGAACGTCAGAATGTCAGGAGTGGGTGTGTCAAGTATACATGAAAAGGGAATGTAACAACATTGCATAAATAGAAGGCTGCTTCTCTCTCTCTCTCTCTCTCTCTCTCTCTCTCTCTCTCTCTCTCTCTTCCTCTCTTTGCTAATCAGGGGCCAGCCCTGGCAGAAAACACTAAAGGAAAACAAAGTCATGCCTTCAGCATTCAGTGGAGTGCTCTGAGTCACGACCACAAGGTTTGTCCACTTCCCCTGCTTGGAACCCCCCTCCCCACTTCCTGTTCTCATTCAGGAAGCATGCAGTGAGCACCTACTGTGTGCTGGGGAATATGAGATGAGAAGGACATGAACCTGATCTGCTCTGGGGGCGGGGGGGAGACCTCCTTCCTCAGCCCCAAATTCCCCTCCTTCCAGAAACCTTCCCAGCTGTCTTCCCCCCCCCCCCCCCCCACCCCCCAGCAAAGTCCCGCAGCCCCTGCACGCGTCTCTGCAGGGCTGTTAGTGATTATCTACGAGTATGTGTGTATATGGACGTGTCATTTTTGTTTTTAACGAATGCTTTATTTTCGTTGGTCCCATCTTCCCCCTGGAGCGCATAAGAACTTTGAAGGTCGGGTTTCTGTTTCCTTTGCTGCTCGTAACTCCGTGCCATGTGCGGGCGGCTGTACTCAAATCCCCCGAGCTCCGGCCAGGGTTTTCAAAGGCAACACACAGTGTTTCCACGTGTCCTGCAAGAAGCACAATGGGTTCCCCACACGCGGGTTCTGTGTGGCCCTCGACAGACCTATTGTTATGGGTGCTGTTGTCATCAGCCCTGTGACTGACCCATCCTACAAGGCGGGAACAAAGGCTCAGGGTGGTTGTGTGACTTACCGAAGGGCTCACAGCTAGGAAGTCACAGAAGCAGAGCTCCAGGCCGTGGGCCTGACCTCAGCGGGTGAGGGTGTGGATGCAGCGTCCCCCTCACTGGGGGTGGGGGGGGGACTGTTCTCTGATGGGCACTGGGCTAAGCCTATTTACACCTTACTGGTAGGGGTCACTATTATCTACCCTCTTAGTGGGGAAACTGAGGCTCAAGGAGTGTGTGCAACTTGACAGAGGCAGAGCTGAGCTCAAATCTAGATTTTTTCTAAAACCAAAATGCCTTTTTTACTTGCTGTGCCATCCTGCCATAATTGTGATCCTAAAATGAAGAGTCAACTTCTAGAATTCACTTCTCTATACCTTCAGAACTGGGCCATGGAGTTAGACCAGGCTTTAAATCCTCGCTCTGTGGCCTTGGGCAGAATGCTTCACCTCTCTGAGAGTGTTTCTCCCTCTACCAGGGGTCTCCAAACTTTTCAGCCACATTAACTATCAAACAGCAGTTTGGGGGCCGACTACACACTCGAGGTCCAAATAAAAAAGCATCAAAACATAGATGTTGTTTTTAATTATTTATTTAATATTATTTTATTCAGATAAAAAGGTCTCCACGGGCCGGATGAGAGGGCTGCAGCCCACAGGCCGTAGTTTGGAGACCCCTGCTCTATACAATGAAGATCAAACGAACAAGAAACAGCACTGACCGTATAGCCTTCCCAAGGTCTGGCGTGAAGCGAGGGAACATTGAACGTTAGCGTCATTCCTATAATTGCAATCATTTTGTATGATTGGCCTCATCCAGTCAGTCTGGCCAGTAGCTTCCCTAGCAAAGCCACCTCAGTCAGGGCAGGGATCGCCCTGCGTGGACTGAATTCCAGGGATGCTTGGGTTCCCCCACAAGCTTGCACGAGACCCATCCGTGCAGCCCCGGAAAACTTGTGTGTGCAGCGGGGCTGCAAAACCCAGGCCTTACTCCTGCCCTGTCTTCACCAGCCCCACACAGTCGCTCCACACATGTTCCATAAACGGGAGTCATTAGCGGTGAGCCCCGTAAACACTCCCTCCTAACCCTGCTTGCTGCGCGAGCTGGCTGGGTGGCAACCGCTCCAGCGAGGCCATCAGCCCCGATGGGAAGCAGCTCTTTCATGCGTTCGAACCAGCATGCCCACAAACAAGAGAACCTTCCCGGGGCCACGCGGGCAGCTTCTCCTGGCGGCTTGGATGAACTCTGCTTTCACTCATCGCCCCAGAAAGGACCAGTTAGTTCAGATGAATAATCACAGGGATCTGGCTCAGATTTCTCCACCAGGACTTTCGGAAGTAATGATGTTTTTTTGCATTCAGCAAAACTTATCTATTAGGGGGTCCCCATACCCCAAGTTAATCGAGCGAGCAGATTCATGGCAAATGCGCGGATGGCCTTGGATTTGCAAAGCTGAAGCTCCATGGCACATACGAATGCACTGTGCATTGAAGCAGCAGCCGAGAAAAACTGGGAGCTGTGTCGCAACACAGTCTTGCTCACTCTCATGGGTCTGGCGGAACCAGGGATGAAAAGAGTCACAGCACACACAAAGCTTATGCTAAATCGGGGTGAGGAAAGGGACAGTGGAAGCAGGAGGAAGCTGGCTGCCTCGATGACAAGGCGCAGAAGGTGGATGGATCTGCGAACTGCAGTTAATAACCCTGATGCAACCATGTTGACCAGATCGTTTCTAAAAAGAAAATGGAATTCGGTGCATTTAGTAAACGGTGCCTTCGTTGGGTACAGTTACGGCAGCAGAAGCTCCAGTGAGCAGGGGCAGACATCTGTGTCTCTGAGCCTCAGTTTCTCTGTGTGAAATAGAAATAAATACAGATCAGATGTCAGAGGAAACGGTGTCCCTGGCTGCAATTACACTTGGGGCTGGCACCTAGAAAGACACGGTTACTGTCCCACCCTCTCCAGAGTGCCTATGAGGGTGTTTCAGAGGGAAAAGCCACCCCCGAGGCCAACTCCTGATTTCTCCCGGCCCTCTGCCAACGGCAGTGGGAGGAGAAGGGGAAATCCAAAGTTCAGAGGGACAGAAAGAGGAAGAGAAAGAGAGAGGGGCAAGGAGAAGGCGGAACAGAGAGGAGGCAACTGGCCAGCCGGGCAGAGGAAGGGGTGAGCAGCCCCCCAGACTGGCCGGGGGGCCCGCCAGCTGCAGCTTCCTCAGCTGCAGGCCTATCAGGGCCCCGGGGGCAGGTCCAGCCCCCGGGGGAGAGGCTGGAGAGCACTGATGGTTCTCCCCTTGGGCCACCCGAGGCTCAGGGAGATGCTTGAAATCATTTGAGGCTCCCTCTTCCAGCCAGAAGAACTGGAGCAGCAGCTCTGTCAGAAGATCCTGGACCCCCAGGCAAACACCACGAATTGAGGCTGGGTCCCCCACCAGCTGATTCCTGGATCAGGAAGGCGTGGGGTACTGGCGGTCTTCGGGTGCCAGTGTGGAGCCCAGGAATTCCGGGGCTGGAAAAGGCCCTTGGTTCTTCTCCTTTTCTTATCGTCCTCTGTGTCTTCAATCTCCCAGGGAAACAAAGGTTATTTTTTTTCTGTCTCAGGCCTTTGTCAACGTGCTGCTTCCTGCCTCTTCTCACTCTCTTCCCAGGAGAACTTTAGAGGGCTGAGAATGGAAAAGAGGATGCAGGACAGCAGCAGGTGTGACAGAGACGCAAAAGATCCTGGAGCAGGGGGACATCATTGCTGCTTTTCCAGCTTTGGAGCCAAGAGGTCCAGTGACGGAGAAGTCAGCCACGTAGCCCTACCTGGACTCGGATACTGGGGACAGGCAGGTCCCGGCACTCAAGACTCATTAGATCAGTAACTGGCTAAGGCCCAGGTCCCAGTGCTGAGCACTAGCGTGGAACAACCCCCCTCCCCCCCATTTTCCTCTCTGGCTGCCACACGAGTGGCCACCATGGCCCACACAGTGCCTCGGGAACCCCATTTCCTCTGTTCCTTCCTCCTCCAGCCCATATGCAGAAAGCTTCCTAGTCCAACAATGACCCAAACCAGAACGATGTCTCTCTCCGCAGAGGGAACTCCTTATATGGCCTCCGTCCCCTGTAAGAACCATAAGTCTCTGACCAGACGGCACCTGCTCTAGCCTTCGCATGGGAACCTCTGCAATCTCCACAACTGACAATGCCGTTCCCCAATCCTGCTCCCCTTAGATTCATCTAAAAGGATTTGTGGTTCTTCCCTATGCTTTTGCTTTCTCTCGCCCCGCTGCCCCAGTCCTGTGTTAAATGTTAATAACTTTAGAAACAAATCTAAGGCGGTGGGGAGGTGCTAGGACTGTCATCTCCTGAAAATGCAGATGGATTCCCCCCTCCCTGCACCTCCAACCTGCACCCCCCCGACATTTCTGCAGTCTGTTTCTTCCCCTTCATCACACCACTCACCCCTCCAGCTTTATGGATTGTTTATTACCCCCTTAAATGACCTACCCCCTTAAGAGAGAAAAAGAAAGTTGGAGGCAGAGAACAAAGAAAGTGAAGGCCTTTTAAAGTCCTTTTATGGAGGCTTTTCATGAACTTTACAAACAGAGTAAAAAACAAGTGTGAAAGGATTTTTCGGGGAAGAAACATGCTTTTGCAATTTGCTGGACGTTTTCCCTTGTGTTCCAGAAAGGCAGCCTCCCCATTACTCAGCAGGGAGGCACGCAGGCCCGGGAGGAAGGAGGCTCAGCGAATGAAAACAGGCCTGCCCCCATCCATGCGCAAACAGCACTTAATAATCAAATTGAAAAAACACACAAATGAAATTAAAACGTTTTCCAAATGGGCTGCAGCCCTGAGGCCAGCCTTCATGGGCCATGGCCCACAAATGTGTATCTTTGCCTTAATTGGGCTCCAGGCAGAGTGGCCGGAGGGAGAGCCAGATTCCAGTGTCCACAGGAGAGTAGCAACAGCCGGCAGAGACAGGGAGGCTGTGGGGAACAGCACCCCAGTGCCTCTGCTGCCTCCTCTTCCAAGTATCACCCATCTCCTGAGACTCAGTCTATCAACCTACTCAAATCTCTCCCACCTGGCAGAGAGCCCTCACTTGATCCCAAATCTGCACAGGGTTACTTACTCCTTCACTCACTCAGGGACCAGCTAGCTTTTCTCCAAAATTAAAGTGGGGACAGAAAACAAAGCAAACACCAAAACTTCTCTTGACCCCTCTACCCCTTTGGCTGTGAACCCATCTCAATACTCCTGCTGCAGTTGCCTCTACTCAAGGTGTCCAAGGACGCCCATCCTAATTTCTCCTGCACTTGCTCCGGTCACTCATTTACCCACCTGAGTCCACCTAAACCACCCTGCTGAGGTCAAGGTCAGCTGTCCCTCAGTGTAGATAATCTCAGGTCTCAGGACTTGTCTTTGACCCACCAGCCACAGGGGACCAGCCCTTCCTCAAGGAGATAATTGTCCATCGTTGGCTTCCTCTGGATTCTCCTCCTCTCCTCCTCTGTGCTGGCCAGTCCTCAGGCTCGCCTAGGCTGCTCCCTCCTTTCTCCTGACCTCTTGCTTCACAATGCTCCATGTGCTCTCCATGGACCTTCTCTTTATACTCATTCCCTTGGTGACCTCATTCAGTCTATGACTTTGGAATCATCTAATAAGCTGATGACTCTCAAATTTTTATCTCCTTCCTTAGCTTCTCCCCTGAATTTCAGACTTGTGTACTCAACTGCCTACTCAGTATCTCCACTTGCATGTCCGATGAACATTTCAAACTTAATGTATTAAAAACCGAGTCAAGTCCAAAGTCTTTACAATCATCCTATGCATTTCTACCTTCCTTGAAGTTTGCTCACTCACCTTCAGCAACACTGTGCTCTTTGAAAAGGCCAGACAGGGTCCCCCTCTGGGGCCTTCACACTGACTGTTCCTTCTCCTTGTAAGGTTCTACCTTCAGACATCCACACCGCTATCTTTAGTTTTTAATGTTTCCCTGAACCAGGATCCAATCCAATGTGTTGCTGTGGTTGAAACTCTTTAGTCTCTTTTAACCAAGACTTCCTCACTACTTTTTAATAAATAATATTTTGTTTTTTTAAGAAACCATCCTAATTGACCTGTACAGTGTCCCAAGCTCTACCATGGCCTGACCATCTCCTCTTTGTGTCATTTAACTTGCTCCTCTGTCCCCTGTACTGCCTGTAAACAGGGTCACTTTTCAGTTCTTCTCCTGTGGTGTCTCTTGGTAGCATTTAACACTCCTTCCTGTTGCCTTAAACTCTCTGCTGGTTCCCTGCCTATGTCCTTAGCCACTCCTTCTCAGCCAGCCTCCTGCAGGGTTGCTTACCCTTCCTCACTCATGTGGCCATCTGAAATGTCATTGTTCCCCAAGTTTTCATTCCTAGCCATCATCTCTTCTCACTATATGCAAACTCATTCACCTCCATTTCTTCATCTACCCCTTTTTATGTTAATGCCCCCAAATGTATAAACTATTTGCTAAAATCTTCAGTTGAACAATATGCAGTCTTCCTCTTTCTCCTCCTCTTCCTCCTTCTCTCTCTCTCTCTCTCTTTCTTCCTATGTCCCTTTCTTTCTGTCTCTTTCTCTCTCTTAGGCATAAAGCCAAGAGCCACTGCCTTAATTCCGGCCTCACAGGTGCTACCATGGTCTCCTACATGGCTCCTTTCCCTTTATTTTTTCTTCATTGTAGAAATGGGCTTTTTTTCTTCTCTTACTCCTCTCCCTCCTGCCCACAGCCCCAGCCCCAGATTCAGCCCCAGCCCCAGACTTTCAGGAATGGTTGCCTTCAAGGCTAAGGCAATTGAACCTTGTTGTAATATAACTTAAGAAAACACTATCTGCGCCATGCTTAGGGCCTGAAACTCTGCTAGTCAATTTACTTGTATTTATGGAGACACACCCAGAAATATTTTAAAGACATTCCATAATCTTACTTTTTTTTTAAACACGTGTACACATTTTAATATATATTTTTTATTTATTTTTTATTTTTGACAGAAAGAGATAGATAGATAGATACAGAGACAGAGAGAGAACTGAACTGGGGGAGCTCCCAGTCCAGCATATGGTTCAGCACGGGCCAGGGCCGGGACTTGATCCCCAGTCCCTGGCACTGCAAAGTGAGCGCCCAACCCACTGAGCCATCCCGGCTTCCCCAATCTTACATTTTTATTCCACCTCCTCCACCTGCGAGGCTGTCAGTCCCTTCTGTCTTCTGTCTGGCAATTGATGAAATGAAAAGTGACAGCCACCTAAGAAGGGGCATGTTGTGGACTGGAGTGAAAAGGGCAGGAAAGAAAATTAAGAGCCCAAGGGGCTAGGAAGGAACTAAGATAAGATATGAGAAGAGCCTCTTGGGTACTCTTTGGTGGCTGAAGCATGGCTGTGGCATTGGTCCCAATATTTTAGAGATTAATATGACATGGAGGAGTTAAGTTATCCAAGGAGCCCACTCAAAACACCTCAACATCTTCCAGACTCAAAGCGGACTGGGCTAAAGCGCTTGACTTTCATTAAGAAGTAAATAAACTTTCTTCAAAGGTGTATCCACACATGTGGGCATGTACTTCCCTAGGTAAGGGAGGGAACACAGCCCTATTGTTTCCCCCTTTCACATGTGAGCAGACACCTGGCCAGAATAAAGGACAATAGGCTAAGGAAATGAATGGCTGGATGAACACATGAATGTCATATGCTGTGATGGGCTGTTTGTATCATCATCCAAGGCAGGTGACATGCTTTTTCCTTTCTGAGAATCAGGATCTTAGGCAGGAAAAAGGCCAAGAGTGCAGACTAGGATATTTGGGAAGGAAAGGCAGAGCTGATGGGGAGGGTGCAGGGCCAAGAAAAGGGGGAAGAGGAGGGCCTCTGGGGAGTGAAGACCCATCTTTCAGGTTTCCCTGGGCTCTCTTATACCCACTATGTTCTTTACTTGTCGAAGAGTGGTTCTTCAAACTGAGAAGATACTTTTCAGTTCTGAAGTTGAGAGTTCATTCCAATTCTTAAACTCACTCTACTCCCCAGGTCCTCAGCCTTGGGCACAAGTAGAAGGTCTGAGTCAGCCAAGTTGAAGACGTAAAGGCTGGCTTGAGCCTTCCCATCAGGGCTATGTGAGTAACGGGGTCTAGAGGGGTTGCACTTCAGAATGTTTAACCGTGGTGAGTCACCTCCTCAGAGACCCCACAAGAATAAGGACCCCATGGCAGCTAGAAAGTACTTCTGAGGTCAGATCTCTGTGTTGGATGTTTGCCTGGCACAAATGGACAATAAAAGTCAACAATGACTAATACTCTTTGAGTCCCCACAGAGGCTTGGCCTGAAGAACACAGAGGCAGCCCTTAAAATATTTGTTCTTGAATATTTATGGAGCTCTGACAGTGGGCTAGGCGTGATAGCTGGAGGAGAAAGATGAACAAGGTAAGCTCCCTTTTTACTCAGAGCTTAGTAAGGCAAGAAGACAATGACACAAACGATACTGTGATTCAATGAAGGAAGTATAAGAAAGCCTAGTCTGTGGGAGTGAGAAAGTGCAGAGGAGGGCGTAGCCACCCCTCTTGATTGAATCAGGAAAAGAATTTTTGAAGTGAGTCTTGAGGCATGAATAGGAGTTCTTCAGAAAGAGGGGTGAAAGGTGACTCGGGGCAGACATGTGTCAGAAGGAACATGTAATGTAAATAGACACAAGGAGAAGAAGAACAGAAAGCATGGACATGCATGGATACTTGCGCACCCATGTTCCTGGCGTCAGTATTCACAATAGCCAAACGATGAAAATACTGACCGCTGAAGGAATAAGCACAATGTGGTCTGTACATACAATAGGAGATTGAAATTCTGACACCTGTTACGACATGGATGAACCTTGAAGAACTTATGCTAAGTGGAAAAAAAAAAATCCAGACACGAAAGGACAAACGTTGCATGATTCCACTAATATAAAGTACCTAGAATAGTCAACATCATAGAAACAGAAAGTGGAATGCTTACCAGGAGGGGCTGGGGAGTTTTTGTTTAATGGGTACAGAGTTTCAGGTCTAGGCTGATGGACAGGTAGGTTCTGGACATGGATGGCCAAGAGCCTGCCCAACAATGTGAATATACTTAATGTCACCTACCTGTACACCTAAAAATGGCCAAAATGGTCATTTTTACATTATGTAGACTTTACTAACATGTTTACAAATTACCAAGAAAAAAGGACATGAAGAAAGGACATGGGGTGAATTTGGAGAAACATGAACATATAAATGTAGACAGAATGTCAGGTGTGGGTGAGAGACTGACAAGTTCAACTGAGTTTCGAAAATGAAAATTCTGGTACCTAAGGAGGCAGAACTTCACACTCAGGGTAATGGAAAGTTAGCAGAGGTTTGAAGTAGGGAAGTACCATTGTGTTTCAGGAAAGTTTTAGCTTTCAGAGAAGAAAGGCCAGAGGCGAAAGGCTAAGTAAGAGGCTACTGCAGAGGCCCAGGTAAGATGTGGTGAGATCGGAGAGTCACCATGGAGATGAAAAGGACGGTAGAGCATCAAGAGACAACGTCAAGCTGATGGGAATGTGTGTCTGTGGAAGTGTGTGTGAAGTTAAGGGAGCATGGGAAGCTGAAGCTACATTGGAGGCTTCTGGTTCAGGTGACAAAGGGGACAGGGGAACCAACCACTTACTGAAGGATTTCAGGAAGAAGAATGTATTTTGTGGGGGAAGAATACAAATTTGATTTGAGACCTGTTTTAAGTTTAAAATGCACTCGTATCTTGTGCCGTGTGACTATACAATGTCTTTTATGTGTCTGCATTTCTTTCACTGTGTTGTTCCTGTATCTTAAGCACCCAGATTTGGTGCATTAATTCATAATCATTCATTCATTCATTCATTCATTCATTCAACAAGCATTTATTGAGCACATCCTTAATGCTTGTGACACTTATTTAATCTCCCACTCCACTCACCCCAATATCGAGAATAAACAGTGAAGCATTTTCCTCTGGGCATGGAATGTAGATGCTCTGCTAATACAATAGCTTCTTCTCCGGCCTAAGGAAAGAAAGCAAGATGATAGCAAGGCTCTCTCTATGTTTGATTCTCATTTAAATTCTAACAACAACCCTATAAAGTCAGTACTGTTATTATTTTTCAGGGAGTGAAGGCTCATAAAGGGACCACAGGTTACTTCTGAGGGTGATGAACATATTCATTATGATTGTAATAATTAAAAGGACTATACACAAGTCAAAACCTATCAAATCATGCATTTTAAATTTGTGCAGTTCATTGCATGATGATTATATTTCTAAAAGTTTGGTCCATCACAACAAAGTACCTTCTAGTAAGGTATCATTTGCTGAGGGGAAATCAGTAACTTAGTTATGAAAACCAAACACACAAAATCTATTTTTCTATGTTTCCTTTGTTGTTGTTTTTTGGTTGAGGATGGTGGGAGGACTACTTATTTTTCTACCTTCTCCAGAAGGTAAAGGGAAAAAGAAGTTCAAATAGAACTGTTTGTTATTTGTTTGTTTCAGGTATAATTTACATAGGTCAGTCAAATCCATGCCCTTTCATGTAGAACCCTGTGTATTTTTACAAACGTTCATACATTTAACCACAGCCACCATCAAGATAAAAAAACATTTTCATCCAACCTCAAATTTGCCTGTGTCCTTTAGAAGTCAGTCTCCTCCCTCAGCCCCTGCTCCTGGCAACCACGAATGTGTTTTCTCCCCAATAGTTTTGCCTTTTCCAGAATGCCACATAACTGGAACTACATAGTGTGGGAAGCCTGGGGAGTCTGCTTATTCCACTTGGCACAAGGTTTCTCAAGTTCAACACTACTGACATTTGGGGCCAGATAGTTCTGGGTTGTGGGGTATTGCCCTGTGCCCCAGGGGATGTTTAATAGCCTCCTGGTCTCTACCCACTAGCTTCCAGTATTATCTCCCTCCCCACTTGTCACAACCAAAAATGTCTTCAGACATTGCAAATACCCACTATAGGGTCAAAATCACTCTTGGTTGAGGACCACAGACCTAGCACAGTGCATTTGAGATCAAGTGAATTGGTACATGTATCAGTTTGGTCCTTTTTGCATACATGATTGTAACTACTACCACATTCTGTCTGTGCAAAACATGACAACGCAGGCTAAACCTCCTAAGAACTGAGTGGACACAGACCAAAAGCTCAGGCCGAAATCTCTCTGAGATGAGGTATGAAGATGGCAGTTTTGTTTTCCACTGAAAGCATTTCTTCTTCTGGTCAAAGACTTGAATTATGAAGTCAGCTGCTCTCAATCAGAATAAGCCAAAATATCTACTGCTTCTGGACTTCCCATAAAGTAGCCACACTCAGGTGTCAACAGCAAAGAGGTAGCAGGGTGTTCGTGACCTTGATGAGCAGTGCCCCTCACTCACAGGTGGGATGAGCTTCTCAGTCTATGTCTTGATGTCTCATATATGAAACAGGGACTCTAACCTCAGCAGGATGGTTACGTTAACACTGCTATACGGAAGAACAGGAATGAAGAACCCAAGCAAGTTCAGCCTTCTGAAAATGCTTGGGGGCGGGCACAGCCATCCTCCACTCTGGTTTCCATGGTTTGCTTCTTGGCTCATTTGTGCATACTTCATGCTGTGTGTCCACTAACAGCCTGTCCCCACTTAATTGTGTGTGCCCACAGTGCACTGGAGGGCTGGGGGAGGGCTTTCAGCAGGAAAGGCTCTCTGATGTTCTGGAGCAGGGACTGGGGAGTTAAAAATGCCCTGGGCTCAGCCAGACACGGTGCGTTCAAGATCGGTGCTGATGGGATGAGTCACTAGAGTTTCTCTTTGGAACAAGAACACCGCTAGGAAAAGCATTAGAGGAATCAGCCTTTGCATTTTCTGTTGGAGAAACCCTGTTTATAATAAGAATGATCACGTGATTTTGCAAAGCCGCATTTTTTGACTGATTAAGTAAATAAATGAATACACTTAGTATATGTCTGGCCCAGGATGAACCTGGGAAAGAAATAAAGCTGGTCCTGAGTGTTTTCAGACTCTTGTTTCAAAAGCCCTTGTTTTCCTTTTTAACAAACTCAATCAATATATACTGAGCAACTGTTAGGAAGCAGGCTCTGGGCTGGGTGGTCAGAGTGCAGAAATGGTATATGTACATCACATCATCATGTTGTACACTTGAAATACGTTAGAGTTTTATTTGTCAATGGTACCTCAATAAAGCTAAAGTAAAGAAAAAGAGAGTGCGGGAGTGATACAATAGTCATTACCCTTAAGTAGCTCACAGTTATTGCCACGTGGACAGCTAGACACAGCTGGATTACTATGTGACAAACCGACACTAGTGGCATAGAAGTCACCCAGCATCGTCATGCTCTGCTTTTTCACGTCACATGGGCAAGTCTTTACTCAGATGTTGGATCCCAGGTTCCTTTATTCTACAAATGCCATGTGTCAGACAACGCCTAGTGTTCTAAGCACTGGGTATGTAGCATTGGAACAAAAGGATAAGAATCTCTGTCCTCCGGGGTCTTACAGACTAGTGGAGAGAGGCCCACAATATAAAAAAGAATAAACAAATGATATGGTAGATCAAACGAAGAAACGTAAGACAAGCAAGAGAAATGGGCGCTGCAAGGGATCGATCGGGCTACAGTCTTCACAAGTGTAGTTGGGGAAGACCTCAATTTCAAATGAATACTGGAAGGAGTTGAAAGGTCAGATACCTCTGGAAAGAGTCTTCCAGATGGAAAAACAAGTAAGTTTAAAGGTTCTGTGGTAGAAGCACATTATCTGGGGGACAGTAAGGAGGCCAATTTAAGTGGAATAAAGGAGGAAGAGAGCAGTAGACAAGGTAAGGGTGTGGATGTCAGGTGTAGAGGGCCTTGCAGGCTAAGGTGAGGACCTTAGATTTCATTCTTTGTGACAGTATGTGCTGTGGTGTAAATGTCTGTATCCCCTCCAAATTCACATGTTAAATCCTAACCCTTGGGGAAGCCACGATGGCACAGTGGGTTAAGCACTCACTTTGTAGCCCCAGTGACTGAGGATCAAATCCCAGCCCTGGCCTGTGTGGACCCATATGCTGAGCTGGGGAGTACCCCCAGTTTAGTTCTCACTGGGGTGAGACCCCAGCCCAGTTCCTGCCCTGTGCAGCCCCGTGCCACCTGTGGAATGAAACTATGTGGAAAAACCAAGGATGTGCAACTATGGAGACTGTTCTGGACCCTTCCCCTTCTCTCTGCCTCTGTCTCTGTGTCTGTATCTCTCTCTCTGTTAAATACAATAAAAATAAATCTTTAAAATAAACATTCTAACCCTCAAGGTGATGGTATTAGGAGGTGGGGCCTTTGGGAGGTGATTAGGTCATGAGCGTGGAGCCCTCATGAACGGGATTAGTGCCCTTATACAGAGTCCCCAGAGAGCTCTCTTGCCCCTTCCACCCTGTGAAGATACAATGAGAAGCCTGTAACCCAGCAGTGATCTATTATACCTCATCATGCTGTCACCCTGATCTTCAACTTCCAGCCTTCAGAATGGTGACAAATAGCTGTCTGACATTTATAAGCCACCCCGTTTGTTGTATTCTGTTACAGCAGCTCGAGTGGCCTAAGACACCATGCTGTGTTCGGAGCAAAGAAATGACATGCTATGACTTAAATGAACAGGAACTCAGTCTGGCTGATGCAATGAGAATCAGCTATATGGGGCCAAGGGAGATGAAGTTCTGATACTTGTGAGGTAATTCAGAGGCGATAGGGTGGTGGCCTTGACCAGAAGCATTCAATTTTACATATATTTTAGGTGGACCCATTGGCTGACTGGATGGAGAGTGGGAAAGAAAGAGAAGAATCAAAAATGATTCTTCAAGCCCTTTGATCTGAGTCCCTGGGAAGATAGAACTTCCATGTACTGAGACGGGGAGGATTGTGGGAGTAGAAGGTTAAAGGGGAGTGTCAGGAGTTTCATTTTTGGACACATTAAGGTTATGAGTCTATTATTCATCCAAGTGGTGCTGGGGAGTGGGCAGTTGGTTATAACAGTCTGCAGGTTGGAGGGAAATTCTGGGCTGTAGATGTAGAACTGAGAGCCCTCGGGGCGTGAATGAGACAGCAAGAGAGTGAGTAGGCAGAGTCCTTACAAGCTCTGAGGACTGGACGCTGGAACATGCCAACACTTGGAGTGTGAGCAGCCTAAGCAGGAGCACTCTGGGATCTGAGTTCTCTTGGAATTCAAGAGAAGGAAGGGATTCAAGAAAGAGGGTGGCAAGGTTGTCATATAATAATGATGAATACTGTCGATAAGTCAAGGAAGGTGAGGTCTGGAAACTGACCTTGATTTTGAATCAGTAAGGTCATTTTTTCACTTGATCAGAGCAATTTGTGGAATGGTGGGGACAAAAGCCTGAGTGGAGTGGGAAAAGCAAAGATGGGGAGAGGAATGGGAAATCACAACTGAGAGACAGATGACACTTGCAGGCAGTTCTGCCACGAAAGGAAGCAGAGACATGGGGTGGAAAGAGGGAGTATTGTTCAAAAGATGGAAGAAATCCTTGCATGTGTGCACCGGTAAGATGGTCCAAGGAGGAAGAACATTGGTGGTGTAGAAATTGATTTTGCAAAGCCCTGACTTTAAGACTATGCAAGGGTAACGCAAAATAATTATGGAGATTAGGAAGCAACACAGAATACTTATGGTATAATGTTCTATTGTTAAAAAAAAAGAAAAGAAACAAAGTGAAATGGACATATATAAATGCAAATGGGTAAAAGTATACAAGTACTTGAGCAAAGATGTGGGGAAAATATGCAGCATGAAAACATTTACTTTGAAAGTAGCAATTATGGGCAATTTTTTTCTCCTTCCATTTCTAGTCATTCTATAATATTGTTTTCTTGGTGTTATAAAAATATTTTTTAAATGAAATGAATCAATGCTTGTAACCTTGCACTATATGAACATGGTAATGAGGAGAAGGATTTTGTGCAGATGAAATTTATAATGGATTTTTAAATTGATCCACCTGAGTTGTTTATTCATTCAGCAAGCATTCATTGAGCACCTACAATGCTGAGGCACCCGGATAAAGGAGTGAATAAGGCAGCTTGAGGTCCCAGACCTCAGGATCAGACCCTGGTTAACAGAGAGCCCAGTGGGCAGCCCAGTCAGACTTGAAGGACAGAGACTGGGCAAACCAGGAGGACAGTCATTCTCAGAAACAGCATTCCTTATTTCCAACAGCTGGGCTGCTCACACCTGCCCTTCAGGTTCAGGGCACCTTGACCCAGAACTAAAGGTCATCACCCGATACCTGTCACAGGGGCCATTGCAACGACTGGTCTCCCTGCCTTCCCAGCCCTTCCCTGCTCTCCAGATCCACATTGCTGCTACGATCCCACAGGGTTGGCCTACTTTGGCTGTGTGTCTTGTGTTGGCATCACCCATGCTCCCACCACAATGAAGCTTTGTGTACATATGGAAAATTTCTTTCCCAAGGCTGTGACCAGTGCCAAAGTTTGTGTTCTCAACCTCAGTACAAAATAACCTCCAGATCCCCAGATTATATCATCTCCAGGGACCATCTTCCAGCACACCCATCTTACAATAGTAACAACAGTCCTTGAAGACAACATGGAAGTATGAAATAGCACACTGGTCATGATCATTTTTACATATTCCCTAAACTCAATGGGAGATGATGCTCTTAGTACTCAAACACATTAGAAACCTTGGAAATTTCCTGTTACAGAAATTGCAAGTGGTGTCTGTTTCCCTGTTTAGACTCCAGGGTACACCACCATCTTTCCCATAGACTGGGGAGGCCTGAGGAATCTCAGGTTATATCTATTTGGATATATATGGAAAAAGAGAACATTATAAAGTTTTATGAGATGCTAAAAATGACACCCACTTGAATTATTTCAGTTTTACTAATCCAAGTGTCTCCCTACTCCAACATCCCCAGGAAATAACAGGTTTGTTCCAGAAACCCAACAAGATGATTCTCTGGTCTCTCTTCCCTCAGTCTGAGCTCATATGGACTCCGACTCGCATGGTCTGCTTCCACTGAGGTTAGGGTGTTCGATTGCATTTCAGATTTACTTCCTCCTTGTGGGTAGACAGTTATAGTAATGGCTTCCAAGGCAGCCAGGGCTCCCTCCCTGTATCCACACCCTGGGTAGTCCCCTTCCACACTCACTGGGAGCTTGGCCATGAGACTTGCTTTTGCTAATGCGACAGCAAACGTAACACCAGCAGAGACTGGAAAAATGATTTTGAGTGGAGCCTCTTCCTCTCCCTTGCTGCTTTTGGAACCCAGTTATCTTGTAAAAAAGCTGAGGCTGCTCTCTGGAGGCGCATGGCCTTCTAAGGGCCAGCTTCCATTGCCAGGAAAGTGAGTGAGGTTGCCTTAGACTGACCACCCGTCCCATTTTGAACTGCTGAATGACTGCCGCCAGATGACCCCAGGTGAGATGAGCAGAATAACCATCCAGCTGAGCCCAGACCAAACTGCTGACCCTCAGAGCTCCAACTAAGGAAAAGGGTGGCTGTTTTCAGCCACTGAATTTTGAGGTGGTGTGCTAGGCAGCAAAAGCTAACTCATACTTTTTCTGTCACCTTTTGTCCTTTTCTACCAACCTACCAGCACTTTTGTTCTTTTAGCGAGCCCCGCTAGGAGACAGTATCCTCTTTCTCCTCCCACCCCCTACAGGAACCTCAGCTGACCTTTTTACCAAAGGGAAACTCACCTTCAACCCAGAAGCATAGGTTCCATCAGCAAAGACCCTATGGCCATCACTATACTGCTTCCCCTCCAGAGTTAAGCCCTGACTTCATTGCATGCAAAGTTTCCTTTCATTTTTTTTTTTTTTTATTATTGAAAAAAAAAAAATGTGATTTTGCTTCCAAATGATGTTCCAAAGCTCTCTGGCTCACCAAGGAGTAATCCTTGTGCTGGAACCCAGTGATGCTGCTATTTTCGTGTGGCACCAGGTCTCTGGCATCGAGATCCTGCCAGGGCTGCCGATGCTTCTTTGTGGAAAACTAAATCAACAGCCCAGGATATAGCAGCTCATCCCAAAGGGGTATTTCAGAAAGGAGAGGCCCTTTGCCGTCTTTCCATTCTGCTTCTTTCAACCCAACCCCTCACTCCCCCACCAAAGATGGGTCTTCTCCCTCTGAGTAATGAACTTCTAACCTGCCTAAGTGGAGGCCCATCTGTTGTCCCTGACCCTCTGGCCTCTCCCCACACTCATTCTAATTGTTCTCTGATGAAGGCTGAGCACAAGCCTATGTAACACTCCAAAAATGCACGGCTGGCTGACCGAACATTAACAAGAGAGACAGCTATGAGAAAACAATATGCCTGTTTGCTCAGCCTCCCTTTCTGCCGGCAGACTCATTCTGGAAGCTTTCCCGCTCTCGGAGGGAAGAGGTGCTTTGCTAATCTTGCCAAGTGTCAAAACGGATGGCGTTGGAACAGCTTCCTCTGGCTCATGCTGTTTTTCAGATTGTCCCTTGCTAGAAATTCCGATGGATTCTGTGCCAGAAACATCTCCCCTGGGCCCAGTAGAGGGGATGGTCTGAGGAGGGGGTCACTTCTTATGGAACCAGTTCCCTTTTATGAAGTATGGCACTTCCCTGGGCAAAGGAGGCTGCGGAGAAGCAGCGGCTTCCTCTGGTCCTGGAGATGATGATTCGCTGCCACAAGGAAAGGGACTGGAGGCTGGAGTGAAACTAACAGGTTGGGGGCCCAGGTCAGCCGTCCACGTGTCAGCTGTGACCGCCTCTTGAGAAATGTAATTGGGACCCAAGGTTCCTAAGTCTCGCCAATCTGGGTCAACGTAGACTCATGATGACAATAGTGGACCTTACATCGCTTCTTCTCCCCCTCCACCTAGAGTTTCAGGAGACCTGCCTTCCGGTCTCATGGTCCTTGGGGAAGCCTTTCTTGTCCCACTCCCGGCTAGATCATCTCTGGAATCTGTTATCTATCTCTCCCTTCTTTGTGGCCCCACTGTGTCCTAGACATTCTGCCATCGAGAACTTCTACATTTGATCACACTTGTTTACAGGTTTACCTCCTTATAATGGATCCTAGCCTCCCACAGAGAAGGAACATGTCATATGTATTCATATTGCCAGCTACCAGCCCAATGCATGCCCTTAGTGGGCTCTCAGTCAAAGTTTATGGAGTGGATAAGTGACCCTCCTCATTTTCCATGTAACTCGAAGAAGGTAGCATGCCCAGGGTCATCCAGCAGGTGAGTGCCTGAGCCTGGATCTCAGGTTGTCCTAATCTAAAGCCTGGGTCACTCTAACCTTCCACCTGGCTCCCCACTTAGTGACCCCTGTCAGCCAACTACACACACACACACACACACACACACATGTGCATGCACGTGCATACACAAGTCACAGGAAAACATGGGTATAATTACAGAGTCAGAAATGGGGATAATCCAAGGAATCATAGAAATCAACTTAATTAACAAATGAGAAAATTAAGGCCAAAGAGATGAAATCACCTGTGTAAGTTCATGTGCTTTGGCCTTACTTTAAAATTTGATCTAGGGCTCTTCCTGTTGATAATCACACTCAGTTTTTAAGAAACAGCCCCGTGGAAGACACATAGCTGAGCAATACACCATTCCTGCCTTTGGAGAGATTTCAGTGAAGTGGGAAGAGGAATACAAACATATGTGCTGTAAGCACAGGACAGGCTGTGAGGGATTTGACGTGGTTCGGCCCTTTGAGGAAGAGAGCTCATGGACTTGGAAGAGTTAGGAAAGGCTTCACACCGTGACAGGGGCCTTAGACAAGGGTCAGATGATGGCAAGTTCAGTCATGCCATGGCACCGAGGTGGGAAGGGCACCCTGAACATCAGAGGAATGGTAGCAGGTCTGGCCTGTATGTGAAGGGGGAGGCTGGGAGAGGAGGCTGCAGGGGGGACTGGGGCATGCTTTGGGGGGAGTGGGGGGAGCAAATAAGAACCGAAGCGTCTTCACCTGGTATTTGGGAGGAGAGATACTCCTGACAGCCCCGTTAGGGAAGCGAGTGAAAGAGGACACCCGGGGATGTACAGAGAACAGTAAGAGAAAAAGGAAAGCTAAGGGATTCGGATCAGAGGAGAGCAAGTTCTTTAGAGAGGAAAGGGGATCCCGTTTTACAGCACGAATGTGCTCTTCGGTTTCCCGCTGTCCTGGGTGCATCCTAGACGAGGCTGACACGGGACAGTTGTTGTCTGTCCCATTGGAAATGGCATGTCTGCTCAGCCTATCCTAGATGCCTATCTGCCTGTAGGCGCAGGGATGACTCTGCGTGCAGTGAGGAGAAGGGGGTGGGGTGGAAAGCTACGGGAACGGCGAACTTGTCCCACCTGCAGCCCACGACCGCTTTGAACATAAGTTCGTAAACTGTCTTAAAACACGATGTGATAATGATGATGATGATGATGATGATGATGATGATGATGATTTTAGCTCAACAGCTATGGTTAGTGTTAGTGTATTTCATGTGTGGCCCAAGACAACTCTTTTTCCAATGTGGCTCAGGAAAGTCAGAAGGTTGGACACCCCTGGTGTATGGATTCATATTGGTTAGGAAAGGAATGCCCAGAGAGAGATCCAGGTGACGTTCAGTTTTGTTCATTCAAAACAGGATTAGGCAGAAAGTTCCAGACTGCGGATCCAGCACATTTCCTGGAGAAAGGATTTTCCAAATTCTTTTCCCCCCTCCCTCAGTATCAGGACTAAGCCGAAAGCTTGGAGTTCTCCAATATACAGAGGAAGACACTGAGGGCAGTCACTTAGGGCTCGTGGGGTCAGAAAGGGGAAAGTAGAAGTCAAGAAAAATCGCACCCTTTTTCTGCACCTGAGAATCTTAACAGAGAAATGGAAGTGGGCATGCTGAGAAGAGCCAAACAATCAACAGAATCGCCCTGCTGTCCCCATCTCTGGGCCCGCAGAGGAAGGGTGTTAGACAAGGGAGTGTCACCCTGGGCCGGAAGCCACTGCTCAGGCTGCCCCTTCAGAAACCAGGGCCCCGCCGCAGAAGAGGCGTGCACGTGGCCAGCCATGGGAGGCCTGCCGGTCAGCTTTCCTGGGCCCCCCTGGGTCCCGTGGGCCGCACGTGCTGAGTGGGGAACCCATGCGCCCACCAAAGGGCCTGCTGTTTAGAGAGAAGAGAACAACCCCTCAGTGATATCTAAGGGATGGACTCCCAGCTAACAGACTGGAGAGCCACCAGGGGCTTCCGCCCAGCTGAGGCTGAGTCACCAAATTGTCACCAGGAGCTTTGCCTAGGCTGGAGGAACAGGCCACACCTTCCGTCCTGAAGGCCTGGAGGTCAGGCATGACCCAGGCAAAACAAGGACTTCTCCACCAACACCAGTGGACAGCACACATCCAAGGCCCTCCTAGGATGACCAAAGACCCCACTGCCCTCAGTGCCACCAGAGGAGAAAGCTGCCCCTGCTCCATACACTTAGGACTCCAGGGGAGGAGGGAGGGGGAGCAGGAGCAACAGACACCGAGTGTTCTTAAAGACCACACATTGTCTGGAGGTTTAAAATATCAGCCCAAAGTTTAACTGGATTGGACATTGAGTTTATCCTCCCCAGCCCGCTAACTAGTGGGTGGGACCCCGAGGAGAAAGACCAGATTTGTTCTACGCGCAATAATGATACTCTAGTTTCCCTTCAAGTCCAATATGTGGTGAGCTAGGTTTGTGCAACCTGGCTGCTCTCAGCGGGTTACCCTGCCTGGGGAAGGGAGGCTGTGAGGAGGCTGTGAGGAGGCTGTGAGGAGGCTGTGAGGAGGCTGTGAGGAAGACCTCCATCCGCGACGGGCTCTGCACAGGGCCATCCTGGCAGAGCGGAAACCACCCCAGTCCTGTCCTGCAGGGTTGCAGGCCTTGCAGAGAGGGGCCTGAGGAAGATGTGAGCTCTTGCTCCACAAGGTGGGAGCCAGGCATGGGGCTGCCCAGTGTGAGGAGGTACACAGTACTGGGAGCTAAGAAGAAGAAAAGGGGGGGGGCGGGGGATGGGACAGTAAGATGCTAGTAAGAAAGAGACAAAGGGAAATAAGAAATGTGGACTTGCTGTGCATGAAGGAAGCCAAAGCTGGGCCAGGGTCTTTGCCACATGCCCCAAGTGGAAACTGGTCCACAGTGGTGTTGGGAAGCAGGATGCCCAGTGGGGATACACTGGAAAGCTATGGGGGGAAATCTCCAGTTGGAGTTTCCTGGGGGCAGAAAGAAGGCAAGAGGGAGGAAGCCAGTGAAGGAAGGGAACAAGAATGACTCCATTTGCTGAGCGCCTACCCTGCCTAGAGATTCAGGCCTATGGTTGGGGAAGTTGTGGCCACAGGCACCAGGCCCAGGAAGAATGTTCCCAGCCTCACGGGGAGCAGCACGCCTGCCCGGATGGTTGGGAGGGCGCACTCCCCGAGGCAGGGCTTCCCCAGCCTGGTCCCCCGAGGATCCCCCTTCCCAGGAGGCAGCAGGGTCTGGGCTCTGTGCCCAGGCCTGAGCAGAAGCAGCCGGCTTCCCGCGGGGCGCTGCTGCCCCCTCCTGGGAGATGCTCGCAGGCCCTTCTTGCTGAGGGAGCTGCTAGGCCGGGACCCTGAGGAGCTGGGGCGCAGGAGAGGGTGGGGGCAGGTGGGTGGGGAGAGCTTTAGGGTGATCCCTCTTAGGTGCTGGACTCCGCAGCCTGAGCCCACCCCTGTTTGACATCGGCACTCAAAATCACTTCAATCCATCTTCCTTCTTCCAGCCGCCTCCTTGTGTCTCTTCTGCCGGTTCTGCACTCTTGCCCAGCCTGGAGCTTGGTGATGAGGGTGCCACGGTGGGTTCAGATCGGCCAGTTAAGGCCCCAGCTGGTCTCGGCATTCTGTTGATTCCATCTTATTCTACCTCACTGCCTAGAATCTGCCTTTCACTGCTGTGGACAAGAAAAAGGGCCACGTACTTAACCTGACAAGCTCAGGGGAGGCCAGCATGACCTATAAACTCAGAGACCAAAATTAACCACAAAGGAGAGTCCGAACATAAAAATTCCTAACTACAGTGGGCCATGGTGCAGTTACATCCTTGGCCTGTAGCTTCCTTCACAAAGGTCAGTGTTTACCTTAAGTGAGCCTACTGTCTTTTTGCATCTAAGATAACATACCTTTAGAACATCAGAGTAATCCCTTTTTTCAGAACCCCCAGGGAACCCACTGCACCAGAGTAGGAAACTAGAATTCCTCATTGTTACCTTGTTGCCTGATTACCATATCTAGGTGCTGTAAAATGCTATTAACTATCCTGTACCCACCAATATAAAAGTAGTATGTGTCTCTCCAATTTACTTTTTATCCAGAGAATTCCCCCATTCTGCTTGCTCACACACCCTTATTCTATCACCAATGAATTTCATGTACTCATCCTCCTTTGATTTTAATTTATAAAATACGTTGCAAAACCGCCATTTGGGGGAACGAAATCTCAATTCCTGGTTATTGTCATCAGTTTGGTGCAAATAAACTCTTAAATAAGCTTTCTATGAAGCTGGAGATTTTTTTTGTTGACACTGCTGTGGACTCAAGAGCAATTTAGTGGGTGCTTGTTATGAGATGGGGAAGAATTTTAAGATAACAAAAGAAGAGGCCCACCTGGAGATTCTCACTAATGAGAAGGGAAGAATTCTACAATAGCTCACTCGGAGGCAGATTAACTACACCCTGTAAACCAATGACTGGCCTCCTGCCACAGGATTTATCAGGAAACCTCTAACAAGGTTTATCCCAAAACTCCTACATTCCTATCGAGATTCGCCCTCCCCACCTTGAGTAGGATCTTAGACAAAGAGGTCACACGGACACTAACAATGTATACAACCTGTGAGAAACTTTCCCACTGAGAGCGCGTGTTAGGTGCTGCTAACCCTGTGTGCTCCGCCAGCTAATAAAATCTCCTTCCTCTATCTAAAGAGTTGTCTGAGCATCTGATATCTTCCATCGGGTGTCGCTTCCTGCAACCGTGATGTGCCAGGCAGTGTCCTAAGCTTGGGCACTTGTGGTCCCATTTAATTCTCTTAACATCGTGTGGACTGGGGCAGGAACCACGGCATTGACAAGTCATTTGCTCAGGGTCATGGGACTCATAAGTGGGGAAGCCCATACGAGCCCACAGGTCTTGCAGTCAACAGAGCCTTGTAGTTTTAGCACCTGTTGTGCAGCAATATTTCAGGATTGCATTCCTTGCATAGATTGTCACATTCTCTCTCCTACTGATTTTCCTGACTTCAGTCTTCCCTTCCCTTCAGTGTAACTATCACCAAGGTGACCTTTAGTCTCTCGCTTCCTAACACAAAAATTCAATACTGAGACTGTCCTTAAATCCTTTCAATGGCCTCTGCTGCTCTTAAGCTAAAATTTACACTCTGGAGGCTTCTTTTATCCTGTTAGCCAATTTATTTTAATACTTATCTTTCATCATCTGGAGGGAATTGTCCCTGGATCCCCAAGACTAGATTTATCCATTAGTGTTGGATTCAGCTCCATGTAACAGAAACCCCAATAGTGGCTTAAACAAGATAGTGAATTCCTCCCCCTTAAAGTTTGGAGTAGGCAGTTCAGGGTGAGTTTGCCTTTCTTCTCCACCATTCCTAACATTGGCTTCCATCTTTACTGTCACCCCATGGCTATTAGACAGCTTATGCAGATCTAGCCATCACAGTGACATTCCTGGCCACAGGAAAGAAGGGTCAAGGGCCAAAGTGTGTGACTCACAACTGGTTTGGCTGCTTTAGGAAGCTTTCCCAGAAGTTCAAACCAATTACTTCTGCTTATACGTGTATATTTTTGTTCTACCAAAAAAAAAAAAGAAGAAGAAGAAGAAGAAGAAAGAGAAATTGGAGAATGTAGTTGAGCTGGGTACATTAAAGACCCCAGTAGTACAGAAGCATCATTAGTGAGAAAGAAGAGGAAAATGGATATGGGATAGACAACTAGAAATCTGTCTAGATTGTCTTCCTCTGCTTGCGCCTGGCACTTCTCTTTACATCTGCCATTGCTCTTTCTACATTTCCATGTAAATACCTGTCTATTGGTCTGTCTCTCATATAGGTCTGAATACTCAGTGCAGAGGACAGCATCTGGCACGCAGTATACTGACTGGTGGTCAGTATAGGTGCTATTGAAGGTCTTCTATATGTAAAGAGGTCATGGAATGCCGGATCACAGACCAGTCCTGAATTAGATCACTGTATCAGGGTCATGGTAGAGAGTGTCCTCATTCTTAGGAGATACACGTGGAAGTGTTTAAGGATGAGTGTCATGATGTCGGTCACCTACTCTTGAATCATTCAGCAATAATACAAGGGCTGTCCAGAAAAAATCCAGACATTGTCAATGTAATAGTTACATGGCTGGATACTTTCCAGATAGCCCGTGTGTGTGTGTGTGTGTGTGTGTGTGTGTGTGTGTGTAATGTTTACATAAATATATTATATATGTATATATAGTATGTTGATTAATAGATAGGTAGGTAGTTAGAGGATAATGTGAACAAATATGGCAAAATTTTAACAATGATGAATCTTAGTGCAGATTTATGGGAATTCAATATTCCATTTTTGTAACTTTTCTATAGAATTCTTTTTACAAAAATGATAAGTTAAAGGGGTCACAAAGACTGTATTTCCAGGGGTAATTTCTATACATTGTTACTAGAGAAATCTCTCTGAACATGTAGAGTATTACCCAGTATTATCTTGAAAAAAATAAAATAAAAAGAATCAGAGAACTCAAGAATTGGAGACTTAAGAAGACCTTGTTAATTGTTAGTCTGTTCTCTCAGAGAGCAGACACATCTTTCTTAAGGCACAGACTCTGCTGGTCTCCTTCAGCCATGGTAATAGTGCATTTGAGATCAAGTGTCATCAATGCAACTATGGCAGGTGCAGGAGACAGGGCAGAATTTTGTTTGACCCCATGATAGAGCTCTGGAAGACAGTGGTTTGAAAGAGATTCTTTATAACCCATAATATTATAATAACTATATACAGTGTCAGATGGGTTTTCTCATTGCTGTATTGTTTTGCACACCTGAAACTAATAAAAAATAGTAATAAATAAATAAACAGCTCAATCTGGGTGGGGTGGGGGAAAATTCCTGCAATGTGTGAATTTCGATAGAATCTTTCTCCTAAAAGTTTGGGAGGTAACAGTTCTTTGACCCGTTCAGAGGGACAGACACTTTGAACCACAGTATCTTGGTTACAGAAGTTTGACTGGGGTGACTCAGGTACAGAAATGCTCCTCCCTCCTTGCACTGGCAGCTGAGCCTGGAGAGTGTTGGGGACTCTTTGGGCCAGGACACCGCTTCTACGCAGCTTAGGAAACCGCCGTCTGTGTAAGTATGAACATCAGTATTTGAAGGCAACCAGAGCCACGCAGGCTGTCTGTGTCCTCTGACTCATGGCACAGGCAGGGCTCCTGGAAAGGAGGGAGTCTGGAGCGGTCCCCACTGTCGCCTGCTTTGCATCTTGCTCATCCAGGAGCTGAAAAGCTACTGCTCAGCCTCTCCCAGGGAAGGTCCTGAACACAGGGTCACCTGGCCAGGAAAGAACCATCCCCAGGAGCTTTGTGCCCCTCAGGGACAGGAGCTGAGCCGGGCAGGGGCTCGGCAGGTCCCCAGGTTGTAACTACCTCCACATTTCACAGGAGGCTTCAGTCCCCAAACCGTGGCAATGAAAGAGGAGGGTCTGGAAAGCTGAGCACTTTATAGACAGATACAGAGAGAGAGCAGAAGGGAGAGTCCGCCTCTGAACTTGGTTGTCGGGGGAGAAGGAGGCTCACGAAGAGGTTTCCAGAGCACTGAACGGGGCAGGATGGTAAAGCCATCAGAGGACAACGAGGCCAGAGATCAGCACAACGGTGCCCTTGTGCGCGGTTTGGGGACTTGTGTGTGTATATATTTGCGACCCTCGTCCCCGCTGCAACGCCAAGCTGGGGTCTGCTAAGAAAAATAACCTGGCTCGAGACGGCATTCTTCCAGCTCCACTTGAAAGTTTGAAAAACTCTTGAATAGGAAAATAACCTCAGGGAGCCAAGGCTTTCTGCACTTGGCGGAGCCCTGGACCCAAAATACACATAAGAACACTTTGCTTTGAAAGGCCTGCAGTATTCCTATCTGAGTCATCTGAAAACAAATAAAAAAGAGACCTAAACAAACAAACCTAATTGTGCGCGGAAACATGGCCAGGTTTCCAGCCTGGCTCCCTCTCTGTTTTCATTAGTCAGAAGCCAATATCTGCAGCTTTCATGGCGTCCAGAACAAGCAAAATATTAAAAACAAATTGCCGAGGTTTCTCCTCCTTCCCTCCTTCCTTCGTGGGGCAGCGCCCGGGCCAAGTTCCTGACTTCTCTCTGCCTTGGCCTTGGAACCTCTTTCCTTCAGTCTTGATAGACAGCTGCCTGCTTCTCAGGCTGCCTGTGGTAGACCAGCAGCCTGTTTGACAGTGACATCCATGAGCATCAGCAATCACTGAACACTCAGATGAAATTTAGAAAGAAGTCTCTAGGGTCTTGGGATATCGCTTTTACTAACAGTCAATGCAATTGGTTTGAAAATCAGGCCTGCCAACCCAAATCCACTGAGTAGACCTCTATGTTGCTTCTTGCCAGCACCTTCCAGCGGCCTCTTTTTATTTTATTTTTTTTATTTTTTTTACTTATTTTGCCATTACATAGGCATTCCATTGTAATGGGCATCTCTTTGTCTTGCCCAGTCATTTTCCTTTCTGATAATATCATCTAATCTTTCTCTGAAGAATCAATCTTTCCCCCAAATTTCAGTCCCTGTAGTTTGGTTGGGGTTTGCCTCTCCCATCTTGCTCAGAAGTGTGTGATCCAGGCCTGGCCAATCAGAGTCACCTAAATTGGGGTTGGCATGGACACAAAAATCCAGTGTAGGCTATTGCAACACAAACTGGGGACTTTTGCAAAGACTGTTGGGAAAGAAGCATATTTACTTCTCCAGGGTTGTTAATCGGCCAGAATGAAGCTACTGGTGGTCAAAATGACACCATGCTTGTCTGGCACAAAGAAGATAAGAACTCATAAATCTGAGCACCTGGATCCAGCCATGACTGAAGATTAATCTTCTCTGAGCTTTCCTGTTATATGAATAACAAAACTCCCATTGCGCTTAACTCACTTTTATTTGAATGGTTGTGTCTTGCAGCTGAAAGAGTTCTAAAGCACATGTGTGTTGCTTTGCAGGGCAGAGAGGAGAGGCACTTCTGTGAGAGAACCTGGGAAGGAGAGGAGAGGGCTCGTGAGGCTGGGGGCTGCCCCATGGAAAGTGTAAGGGGACAAAACACTCCTGGAGGTGAGCCACAGAGGAGGAATTTTTAAAGAACAGAACCAGCCATTTGAGTGATTGGAGCTGATGACTCTGATGGGTGATACGTACCGCCTTTTTCTGCATCCCCTACGAAGATTTCCATGAAGTTTCCATTGCTCACAGATACACTTTGCTGGTGTGGAGTGCTGAAGGGAAAGGCTTCCTACATGCTGGCTGACACAGACAAAAGCAGAGAAAACACAGGCAGACACAAATCCGAAGTTCAAGTTGACTTCTGGGTTCCATTTACCTGCTTACCTCTCCAAGTAGATGATGAAACTCCTGGGAGGAAGGGGTTATTTTCACTCACTTTAAAACCTTCACTTAGATGAATGAATGACCTAACTGCCCAGGAAACATCTGCAACAGAAATTATGGCCTGAGCGTCAATAATACCATGGTCCGTGACATAACTCCTGGGACTCCATATATGTTGTGACTAATTATCACCATCGGTAGGCACGTGGGTGCTAAGGAAAAGACCAGGCAGGTCCTAGCTGCTGCAGCTGGTGTATAAATGAGGCTATTTATTTTATTTTATTATGTTTGAATTAGACATCGTTAGAGTAAGCTCAGCTGACAGCCGGCCTAAGGCAGGGCCATGACCCACTAAGGCAGACCGCGGTCCCTGGGTACATGCTGATGGTCACACCTGCTCGTGGCTTTTCCCTTTCTCCAAGTCCTCTGTACCTCAGAATTCCCAGCAAGCTGCAATCCTCACTGGAGATGTCAGGGAGACCTCATGTGAACCGCCAGCCATCAGCCCGACAGGCTTCTGAGGTTGGAGGAAATAGCTGGGAGACTGCCTGCCCCTTGCAGGCGGGAGCTGGGCTGGGTGCAGGGCCATCACTCACTCACAGGCCACCCTTTTGGCTGCAGGGCAGCCGTGGCAAACCTCTCCCCTGCCGGGCCCAACCCACAAGAACCCCGTCATGTTTGAGCTTATGTCGAAGCACGTGGAGGGAGACTGCAGTGTGGTCACAGGGGAAGCCAAGGCCGGGGAGAGGGCCCTGCGTGGTGAGAAAGGACTCAGTCCATGGTGGCCCTGAGTGGCTGGGGACTCAGAATTTCTTACAGTCCCTCTTTGTGGCTTTGTCAGCATGCCCAGGATTTTAAAATTTTATCAGAAAATCCCCACCTCTTCGTCAGTGAATTTATTCCCTTTACCTTGATCGTCTTTAGTGATACATTTGACACTGTTTCTGCCATTTAATTTTGTACTTTCGGTTTGCCATTCCTTAACTTGTTTCCTTTTTTTCCCCCCATTCATTCTGCAGCGTTGAAAAAGTTTTTTATTTTCTATATTCTAATATATTTCTGTATTCCCTCTTTTCCCTCTCTATTGATTCGGAAGCTATCAGTTCTGTTTATGTTGTTTTATTATCTTTATAGTAATTAAAAAAAACTGAAGTCACTCAAAATTTCCCTCTTTCTTATAAATATGAACAGAAGCAAACTATTTTAACTATGTTTTGCTACTCATCTTGTTGTTCTTGCCTAAGTTTTGTTTTACCTTTTCTTTAAAAATTCAATACTTTTATAGAATTAATAGTTAATAATACTGTATTGTATATTTCAAAGTTGCTAAGAGACTAGATTTTAAAAGTTCTCATCACAGGAAAAAATGCTGTAAAGATATGTGGTGATGGAAGTTTACCAGTTTTATTGTGGCTATCATTTCATAATATATACATATGTTGCATCATTACGTTGTATACCTAAAACTAATATGATATACTTCAATTATATCTCAATAAAAAAGAAAAAGTTCAATGTTTTAATTCCAAGGGTGTCCCAAAATTTACGCAAGATTTGAATTTTGCGTCATTTATGCAGTAAAGTGTTGCCAACGGAAAAAAAAGACAGCGTGACAGCTGACAGTTCAGGGTTATTAAAAATGAAGGGGAAGCCGGGATGGCTCAGTGGGTAAAGTGCTCACTTTGCAGCGCCGGGGGCCGAGGATCGAGTCCCGGCCCCGGTCCGTGCGGAACCATGTGCTGAACTGGGAGCTCCCCCAGTTCAGTTCTGTCTGTCTGTCTGTCTCTCTCTCTCTCTCTGTCTCTCTGTCAAAAATTAATAAAATAAATAAACAAAAATAAAAATGAAGCGCTACATGAAAGAACAATGCATTTTCATTGTTGAGCAATGAAAATTTACAATTTTTTTTTTTTTGCCATTTATTTATTTATTTATTTATTTATTTTTATTGTTTTTGATAGAGGGAGAGAGAGACAGAGACAGAGAGAGAACTGAACTGGGGGAGCTCCCAGTTCAGCACATGGGTCTGCACAGGCCGGGGCCGGGATCCGATCCTCAGTCCCCAGGGCTGCAAAGTGAGCGCTTAACCCACTGAGCCATCCCGGCTTCCCCAAAATTTACAATTTTTAATTATAAACCTGCGTTTTCTATCAAAATTATTTCTTGCGTAAATTTTGGGACCCACTTTTAGTTAAGTGTAACAGATGACCAATTGATCATTGTTTTATGGTTCTCATGCCTTCCCTTTGAGTTAACTTTTCTTCTTGTTGACATATTACATGAACAATTAATTTAATGAATATCTATGAGGAATACATGTTTTTAATCTTTGTAGGCCAAACCATTCTTTCCTTTAACTGGGGCTAACATTTGAGATTGCCACTTATTTTCCCTCATTACCTTGAACATATTTCTCTAGAGTGAGAAGTGGTATGACGAGTGATGAGGAGCTTTTGGAACCAAATCAACTTGGTTTGAATCCCAACCCCTCCTCTTGCTATTGCTGAGATTGGGGAAGAACTACTAAACTTCGCTTTGGCTCGGTTTCCTCAGCTATCAAAAGGTAAGAAAAATCCTACCTTCATTGAATTCTTGAGAGGATTAAATTAGTTAATACCTATCAAATACTTGGTGTGATAGCTGGCATCATTCAAGTGTCAGCTGTTAGAATCGCTATCTCTGACCTCTTCTGTTGCTGATGAGGAAATTACTGTCAGTCTAATTGTTTTAGGTAATCTAGCTCTTCTCTGTGATTCCCTTTACAATTTTCTATCTTGAACATTCTGCAACTTCACTCAGAATGTTCTTTCAGTCTGGGGGCTCAGTCTTTCTAGCATTCTGAAAAATCAGAACCATTAGCCCATTGTTATGTTTACTCTATGATCCCCCGGCAACTTCTATTAATATATGCTGAAGGTTGTAGCCTCTCAATCTAATTGTTTTTCATTGTTCTTACATACCTGAAAGCTTTTGTGTCCTCTCTCTGCTGTTTTGGGTGAACTCTCCCTGCTGTTATCTTTCGATTGACTTCTTTTCATGGCTGCACCAAGTTTAGATTTTACCCCACCTATTAGAATTTTTATTTCAGGGAGGAGAGAATAGCTGGCTGAATTGAGGGCTGGTCTCTACAGCAGAAGGAGCTGCAAGTCTGTCGGCAAATGCCCAGAGAGCGCTGGCAGAGAGTGGAGTCAGGAGTGCGGCCCTCCTCGTCAGAGTTCCCCTCAGTGCCTGCCCACTCCTTGTTATGAAAGCACTAGAAAGAGGATTCCCACTGAGGGATGAGGGCTGTGGTCATCCTTGGCATATGCAAGGTTTTCTCAGATGCCTTTCTCACATGAGACCAGGGAGAGTTGTGACTAGGTTTCTTTTAATAACACACAGCTGAAGTGTGAAGAGCCAGAGTAACCTTGTACAGAACCAGCCTGCTTGAGCTGGAAGAGTCCGGCCAAGGCCAGAAAGGCTCATAGGCAAGACCCAGGTCTTGGCAATCCCTGGCTTATAGAATCGGGATTGGAGCTCTGGTCCCTGGGTTCTGAATTTGGAGGGTCATAAGTAACCCAGACAATCACCCAGAAGCAGCTATCGCTGTGAGGTGTTTGGTGGCGGGGTGGGACAGGGCAGCATTCCAGCCTCTGAGGCACTGAGGACCCCCAGCTAGCCACCTGTCTGAGGAAGTCCCTTCTCCCTAGTTGTGGCCAGGGCCCGTGAAGCCTGAGAGGTGCTGGCTGGGTGAAACAGGGAGGGACCCTGCTCAGCCCCTTCCCCTCACTCCCCAGACTGTAAGCAGATTATTTCTTTGAAATAAAGCAGTGAAAGATTGGTTGATATGCAAATATAGAAAATGATTAAATTACCTTCCTATACGGACAGACATAGGTATAGATATTGGTTCTCCTATTTCCTCCATATCTGACAACCTTGATAGAATTAGCATTAGTGATGGCTACTTATCATATTTAGACTTAATGTAGGAGGCATTGTGTGTTCTAGGTTGTGCCTCAAGGAATTGTGTTTAGCTAGGTATGATGTCAGGCATCGGCTGGTGGCCCAGGGATGCGTTTGCACGTGTTGATTTGCTCAGAGACAGTTGTTTGTATGTAAGGAAGAAGGGGGTATTTTTGTGCATAGGTGTCTGAAGAAAGGAGAACAATGCAGCTGTTTGTTAAGACCCTCTGGGTTGTCAAAAAGCAGAGACCACTTAAAGTGAGCTTCAGCAAAGCTTGGGAGTCAATTATGTGGATTTGAAGGTATGCACTGAAGGCCAAGGTCAGGGATGCAGCAGAACCTCAAAAAAAGTTTTAGAACCAGGAACTAGATGGAAGGAGGTAGCCAAGACTGTCTCTTCTCTCTTCTCCTCTTTGTGCATCTGCCTCATCCCTATTGGCTGTGAACCATCCTTCTCTGTGCTTCATCCATGTGGTAGAACACAGGCCAGCCAATAGCTCCTGAGGTTCTTATTACAGCTTTACCCCAGGAGCTCCACCTTAGAGACCACAGTGAGAGCGTGGAGCTCACACGATGGGGAACCTGTGGAGATTCAGGTAGAACCATGCACTTGGAGAGGGCATGGAAGCTCTGTGCATCTCTTCCATGTGGCTCTTCCTGAGATATCCTTCTATAATAAACCAGGAGTCTAGGAGAGGGGAGAAAGAGAATGAATGAATGAATGAATGAATCTTTCCCGGGAAAAGGTCCTGCTTAGGTCCCATGTTCCTTCTTCAGCACTCACTAGGCCTGGGTTATGGGATCAGTTAGCAGAAGAAAGGAAGAGGAGAAGCTTATTGAACAGAGAAAGAAGAAACACAAATACCACAGTGCACTGCGGGGGCCATTCCCTTCCCTGCTCTTCTACCCCCCAGACCTACACAGCTCTGATACCCAGAGCTCAGGGTGGACACCCCAAAGCACAGCTTCACACAGAGGAGCCGTGTTTTCCTGGAGAGTCCTGGGCAGTGGTGACATGTCTCGAGAGAAAGCCAGAGCTGGAGGGTACAAGTGAGCTTGCGCTTGAACTTATGTGGGACACCACCATGGGGACCCCCAGACATAACCATGGGGACCCCTGGGTGGAGCTGAACCCCTGTGTGGCTATCATATAATATTTGGGGCATTAATATCACTCGATGTCACATATTAACCACAAACTCATTAGACTTAGGAACGCTGGTCACTGTGCCAGTGAATGATCCCTTATACTGGGCCATCTATGGTTTTTTTCCCAAGGTTTTTACCTTAATAAATAATTCTGCAGCCAGTCTCCTTGTAGTTAGATCTTCACACATATTTTTGACATTACCATTTGTGAAAGTCACAGTGAAAAAAAGCCAGTAGAGGGAGCCATGAATAAGGAAGCCCCTGGATAAGGAAGCAAGTCTTAGCCAGAGCTCTGGGTTGTAAGCAAGAAAAACTCAAGTCAAGCCAATTTCAGCAAAAGGGATATTTATGGACCCCAGAAACCACTGTTCCTGGTGTGGCGCTGATTTCACACATGACTGGATGCAGAGACTCAACATCATTCTTTCTGTGTCTCCCATGTCCTGTGGGATATGAGGATCCTCCATGTGGTATTGGGGGTTATAATAGGCACGTGTGAGTGTGATCACATCATCCAACCTCAGTAAAAGTAAGTTCCTCTCTCCCAGGGCCAGACACAAAACCCCAGAAGAATGTAATGGATCTTAGGAGGGTGACATTCCCACCCCAGGAACCCAGCAGTGCAGCCCTGGGGAACCTACCCTCTGGCCAGAGAAAATGAATCCTGTGATCAGGAGCCCCAACAGACCCATGTGGAACGGAGCGGGGTCAGCTGCCAAAGAAAAGAGGAGAACTATCATCAGAGTAAGTAGATAAGGGCTGGTGGCAGTTCTAACAAACAAACAAACACAAAACAGTGGAGTCCTGTAGGCTAAATGACAGCGTATTCTGCTGCAAGGGATTCTGGGTGGGGACAAACAGGAAATGGTCTCCCTAAAAACAGAAATGAAACCCACTTCTGTGAATCACCGTACACAGTGTAAACCACGGTAAGGTGTGGCCTCCGGGGGGTGTTCATGGAGCTATGTTTTTGCCTTGTGGTCAGTGGAAATACAGTGAAGGACCCCATTCCCTCTTTTGAAAGTGGTATGAATGTGATGAGAACCATCTTTTCCCTCAAAAACTATTGTATGGTTCCTGGTTGCTTGCAAAATCCAAATCTAATTCATTCCAAAGTGTGATTGCACTAAGATGCCAAGAAAAGAACTTGAGCTCTGGGGTCAGGCAGGCCAGTGTGGATTGCGTACTTGGACATGTTACCCAACCTCTCTAAGCTTCAGTTTCCCCACTTACAGAACCAGGGTACCATTTCTTCACAGTGTTTGCTTTTCAGCTTTTTTTATTGTAGACATTTTTGAGCACATTCAAAAGTAAACACAATACTGAAATGAACCACCAAGTACTCATCTCCCAGCATCAATAATTATCACCACATGGCCAATCTTTTTTGATCTATATTCCCCACTTACTCTCCCCACACCCTGTTCTTGGAATATTTTGAAACAAATCCCAGATATCATATCATTTCCTCCATAAATGTTTCAGTATGTATCTCTAAAAAACAGGAACTCCTATTTTCTTAAATGTAACCACTAAACCATCATCACACCTAAAATTAACAATGTTTCCTTAATGTCATTCAAAAACTTGGAGTTTAAATTTTCCTGTTATCTTCTGGATTGTTTCTTGTGCTTGATTTATTTGGATCAAGTTCAAAGTAAGAGTCAGTACATTGCACTTGGTTGACATATCTCTTAAGTCTTGTTTAATTTCTAGGTTGTAGCAATTATCAAAGCAAAGCCAATCTTAGTTTGAAGCAAATGCTAGACATAAATTTCATCTCTGTTTCATTTTGTACCTCTAAGATTTTCACTCTCTCCTTTTTTAGAACACAACCACCCCACTGTTAGCACACCAAAATAATAATAATATAACTTTAATATCATCAGATATCGTTCAAATTTCACCAACTGTTCACTTTTTTGAACAGCTGGCTTCTTTTTTTCAAATAAGAATGCAAACAAATCCAGTCATTTTATTTGGTTGATTTGTCTTAGATCTGTTTTCATCTGTAGGTTCCCTTCCTTTTCTTTTTCGTTGCCCCTTCCATTTTATTTGTTGCAAAACCTGGGTCATTTGCTCTGTTGAGTTTTCCCAGTCATGATCTTGCTGACTGCACCACTGCAGTGCCACCTAACATGAAGTGGGAAGCTTATAGGTCTGGCATCCCACAGCCCTGGGAGGGGACTTACCCTGCAACCTATTTGAAAGTGACCAGGGTTGGCAAATTCCTTAACTTTTCCAACCTTCAGTTTTGTCATCCTGAAAGAGGATAAGGATACTCAATTTTTTATTTATTTTTTTATTGTTTTTGACAGAGACAGACAGACAGAGAGAGACAGAGAGAAGGGGGAGGGCCCAGAGCAGTCTCCATAGTTGTACGTCATCAGTTTTCCACATGGTTTTGTTTCACACAGGGGGGCGGTGGTTGTGCAGGGCAGGAGCTAGGCCGGTGGCCTCCTGCATGGGAGGCACACCCCCTCGAGCCAGGGCCTGAACCAGGGGGCAAGAACTGGACTGGGGTCCTCCCTCATGGGAAGCACACCCCAGCTCAGCACATGGGTCCACATAGGCCTGGGCTGGGATTCGATCCTCAGTCCTTGGGGCTGCAAAGCGAGCACTTAACCTGCTGAGCCATCTGGCTTCCCTCAGTTCTTAAAGCTATTGGGAAGATGGATTAAGTAATGCATGCTAGGGATTGGGCACAAGGCCTGGTACATAATGTGTGCTAAATTAATTTTTTTTTTTTTCTTAAAAAGAGCTGTTGGAGGAAGCCCCTTAGTTGTCCACAGATAGATGAGTGGATAAACCAAATGTGGTATACACAGACAATGGAATATTATTCAGCCCTAAAAAGTAAGGGCATTTTCACCCAGGCTATAAGTATAAACCTCAAAGACATTATGCTAAGTAAAATAGGCCAGACACAAAAGGAAAATATTGTTTTATTTGCTTTATATGAGGTTCCTAGAGTAGTCAAATTCATAGAAACAAAAAGTGGAAAGATGGTTTTCAGAGGCTGAGGAAAGGGAAGAATGTAGAATTCTTGTTTAATGAGTACAGAGTTCTAGTTGGGGAAGATGAAAAATCTTTGGAGATAGATGGTGGTGATGGTTGCACAGCAATGTGAATGTACTTAATGCCATTGAACTGTACACTTAAAAATTATTAAGGGGAAGCCGGGACGGCTCAGTGGGTTAGGCGCTCACTTTGCAGCGCCGGGGACCGAGGATCAAATCCCGGCCCCGGCCCGTGCGGAACCATATGCTGAACTGGGTAGTTCCCCCAGCTCAGTTCTCTCTCTGTTTCTGTCTCTGTATCTCTCTCTCTCTCTGTGTCAAAAATTAATAAATAAATAAATAAAACTTTTTAAAAAAATTATTAAAATAGGGATGCCAGGATAGTGCAACAGGTTGAGTACTTGCCTTACAACCATGAGGTTCCAGGATCGAATCCTGGCCCGGGCCCACCCAACCCATATGCTAAACTGTGGCTCAACTGGTAACAGCTGGAACGGTAGCAAAGGTTCTTGCCTCCCAGGTGGGAGGCCCCCAGTTCAGCTCCCGCCCCTTGCGGCCTCACATCCACCTGTGTGGAATGAAACTATGTCCAAACAAATGATGTACAACTATGGAGACTGCTCTGGGCCCTCCCTGCTTCTCTCTCTCTCTCACCTTCTCTCAAAACAATAAAATAAATCTTAAAAAAGAAAAGAAAAGAAGGTTAAAATAGTAAATTCTATTATGTGTATTTTACCACCATTTTTTAAAAAGCTGTTAAATAAATTCACGTTGTATAGAACCACAGCTGCATCCCTGTCTTTCATTTCATGCCTCTTGGAGACGTATGGCACAATTCAAACAACAGGCTATGATCATGAAAGGAAATGAACTTAATTGATCTGAAATCCTGGCCTGCATCCTCGAATTCATAAATGTTCATTAAGCAGCAGCTCCGAGCGAGGCCTGGCTGAGCGCCATAGTTCAGGAATAGAGAGAAAGGGAAAATGCAAAGAAGTCAAATACACAGTTCCTGCCCGCCAAAACCTTCTCATTGGCATCAGGATGCGGAATGAGTGAGAACAATGTGAACAGCACAGGACGAGTGCCGCCTGTGGGTAAACCGGGGTGAGCAGTGTGTCCTAGGCCTCCATTGCTTCAGTAAAATACAGGCAAACCACTTTTTATTGTGCTTCCCTTTCTTGTGTTTCGTAGATGTTGCATTTTTTACAAATTAAATGTTTGTAGCAACCCTGAGTTGAGCAAATCTACAGCACCATTTTTCCAACAGTGTTTGCTTACTTCATGTCTCAGTGTCCCATTTTGGGAATTTTCACACCATTTCGAGCTATTTTCATCACTGTTATGTTTGTTATGGTAAACTGTGATCGGTGGTCTTTGACGTTACATACACGCTAGCTGTCATTAAGGACCTTTGTGATTCATGGGAAAAAGCCAAAATATCAACATTAACAAGAGCTTGAAAAGAAGTTGATTCTAACCCTCATAGATGACTCTGAGGAATTCAAGACGTTAGTGGAGTAAGTAACTGCAGATGAGGTGGGAATAGCAAGAGAAGTGGAGTTAGAAGTGGAGCTGAGGACATGGCTGAATTTGCTGTAATCTCATGATAAGACTTGAACAGATGAGGGGTTGCTTCTTATGGATGAGCAAAGAAAGTGGTCAGGGATAAAATCAACTCCTGGTGACGATGCCGTGGTGATGGCTGAAATGACAACAAAGAGCTCAGAATACGACACAAACTAGTTGATAAAGCAGCGGCAGAGCTTTGAGAGGATTGATGCTAATTTTGAAAGTCCTATGGGTAAAATGCTATCAAACAGCATCGCATGCAACAGAAGTCATTTGTGAAAGGAAGAAGATTCAATGGATGCAGCAAACTTCATTGTTGTGTTATTTTAAGACATTGTCACAGCCACCCCAACCTTCAGCAACCACCACCTTGATCAGTTAGCAGCCATTAACTTAGAGGCAAGACCCTCCCACCAGGAAAAAGAGTATGACTTTTACGGATGGCTCAGATGATGGTTAGCATTTTTAGCAATATTTTCAATCAAAGTATATATGTTGCTTTTTTAGATACAATGCTGTTGCACTCTTCATAGACTACAAAATAGTGTACATATAACTTTTATATGCATTGAGAAACTAAAAATTCATGTGACTAGCTGTATTGCAATATTTACTTGATTTACTTTCTTGAAGGGGTCTGGAACGGAACGCTCTGTAGCTCTGAGTTGTCATGGAGACTGTGGTTTCTCCTGCTCCCCTTTCCCTTCTTCCCCACTGCGTCACCTAGAGGTCTGGAGGAGGCCCCACCCCTGACCATGTGCACACCTGTGGGACAAGCAGATGCTCTTGAACAAAGAATCCCAGAGAGGAAATGGCAGGGGTGACCTAGCACTTGACAACCACCGAGACGCAGGCTGGGGTGGGGCTGGTCCTCTGGAAGCCATCTGCACACAGGAGCCCACGGATAGGCCAGGTCTCTAGGGGGAATCTGCAGAGCACAGCCAACGCTCAGAGAGGCGTGAAGGTCTGAGCGGAGGTGGAGAAAGACGAGACAGAGAGAGGCAGGCAGATAGCGAATAGAAATGTATTTCTCACAGTTCTGGAGGCTGGAAGTCCAAAACCAGGATGCCAGCAAGGCTGGGTTCTGGTGAGAGCCCTCTGCTGAGCTGCAGATGGCCACCTTCCTGTGTCCTCCTCACCGGGAGGAAGAGGTGTGAGAGCGCTTTAAAAAAGGGGTAATCCCATTCATGAGGGCTCCAGCCTCATGACAAAATCACCTGCCAAGGACCCCACCTCCTAATACCATCACAGGGCATTAGGACTTCAACATATGGACCTGAGGTTGGGGGAGGGGGAACACAAACCTTTAAACAATAGCACAACCCAAGTCTTAATCATCAGAACCTTACAGTGCCCAACATACAGTGGGCACTCAATAAATACTAAATGAATGAGCAAACATACTTAGAAGGCACGAGAGGTGGCAGAAGGTCAGAATGGAAAGGCAGGCTGAGGGCTGACTGCGAAGAACATTGAGACCATGACAACTGTGGCATCTGGTGTTTCCCCGGAAGGTAATGGGCTGTCATTGTGGCATTTTAATCCAGGAGCAGCGTGATAGAAATGATGCCTTGGGAAAATCTATCTGCTCTTAGCGTGGATTCTTGACCTGCTGAGACAACAAGGCTTTGATAAATGGCCCACATCCATCCTTGGACATGCAGAACAGTTGTCCAAATGAACCCTGTTGTCCAAACTGGCTGAGCCATGAATTAGTTTGAATCTCCTGGTTGAAGTGTTCTCAGTGCTTTCAATTACAAAAAGCAATAATTTTATGTGGACCCAGTGTGGTGTTATGGTAATCACTCAATGAAATCCTAGAAAGCTGCTAACTATCCCTCTTCCCACCAAGCCCTCAGTCCTGCCTCCCGGCCCCGTGGCCCTTAGGCAAGGATTCCCAGCATTCCCCTGGATGGTTCCAGACCTGGAGTCCGTTCTCACACACTCTTGTCTCTGACCCCATCTCAGGTTCTGCCTGTGGCCCTTTTGGCTGTCTGTGACAGATTCTGGCCCTTCTCACCCTAGTTTCAGGCCCATGGAATCAACCCACGCTCCCAGCCACAAGCGACCTCCCACTCCAACAGCTAGGCTACCTGCCACCTCCTTAAGAGAGGCAACATGGCAGAATGGCCAAGCCCAGGACTGGGTTCCATCGGGCTCAGCCACTGAAAGTTTTTTTTTTAACTTCTCTGAACCTCATAGTTCAATCTCATTGACGAAAACTTCAGTCACTGCCTTCGGGCTGACTCTAAAGGTGCCGTCATGCATTTTACTACTTTCTCACACAGCAGGTGGCCATCTGACTGTGTGACTGAAAGAGTCTTGCCTGAATTCAACACGTACCTACCACTCCAGGCATCCCAACTGTAAGTGGACAGAGGATCGGCATTGTCTCGTGCATTATGGGAATGTGTGCAGCAGTTAGAAGCCACAAACCAGATGTACATACCTAGAACATGGGCAAATTTTTTGAAAACCTAGTAGATGAGATTGAATACTTTCCCTGTGCCGGGCACCATCTAACTACTTGACTTGGATGAACTCATTTAGTCTTCACAAATCCCCTCATTATGATCCCAACATTCAGAGGAAGAAACAAAAGCACAGGAAAGTTCAATAACTTGCCCATGTTATATAGCTAGTAAATGGAGAAGCTAAGATTTGGCCTAATTGACATGCTTCCCCTCCGTACTATACTAAATACACACACACCCGGTGCACACCCACAACAGCAAGGTCTTTAGCACACGACCATTCTGCCCATGAACTACCAATTTTGTTCTCAATCTGTCTCACCCCTTCCCCTGCCCGTTTGCTCTGTGCCACAAAAAACTACAATTCCCAGGCTCCCTTGCCTTGGTAAGGCCATCGGAAGCTCTGGTAGGATACTGGAGGGTGGGAGGAAGGGAGAGCCAGGGTGGTTCCCCCGCTCTATTTCTGTGGTATCTCCCACAGCCCCTGTGCCTTTTCAGTGGTTTCAGGTCCTTCCAAAAGATTCCTCCCCCAGTTCTTTCACATCCCACCAGGCAGTCCCCACTTTGGAGCCTCAGCCATAAGCCCTAGCTCTGGACTCTAGTAACATTACTCTTCCCATTGGCTTTTCAGCCCTAAGAGTGACAGTAGTGGTTTCCCATGTGAGTGAGCTCTGGGTACCCTCATCATCATTATCTTCTCAGTTCTCCCACCCCTTGTCTAACCAATTCCCTATATTAAATTTCCTCTGTTTGAAAGGCCTGGAGTGGTTTCTGGTTTTCTTGCTAGATCCTGACTAATAAATTATGTATAGGAATTAAAAACATAAGGATTGGCTATGAGTCAAAGACACCTGGGATGAAGGCCATGTTTCACCACCAATCCAATGTGAACCCTGAGCTCTTTGCCTTTTGTCCTTGGACTTTGACGTTTAATTCACAATGTTGATGCTGGATTAGAGGTGTATGTGTTTGTGTGTTAAATACATTCTTATTCAAATGCTTTACATATATACACACATATGCACGTACATATATTCATATATGTAATGTATGTATATACATGTTCAAGAATATCCCCCCACCGTGGATAATATGAATTCAGGATACTATGAATCACACACAGTAGTTGCTCCTGGAGTGGAGAATGAGGATTAAAAAGGAGAAAACACACAGAAAGTCCTGGTACTGACCAAGCATGATAACATGACAACTGCTATCTGAACTTGAGGTCTCATACAAGCAGATCTTTATGGCCCTTTCTTTGTACACATGGAGACATCTCCCAAGTTTGGGAAATAATGTCTGACTTCAGACACAGCACTCGCACTACAGGAATGACCCGCAGAACTGGAGGTGGGACGTGAGCCTCCCAAAGAGCATCTCAGTGTCCTTTCCGGTCCTGGGGTGGTGACTCCCATGGGCTGAGTGACGCCTGGCAGCCCCCATAGGAAGGGCGAAGAAGATGAAAACAAATATTAGAGGACAGCAAGCCTTTTAATTTTATTTTTCCCACACAGAAGAGTGACGGTTTTTAGGCATGATCTCTAGCTGGTGAGGGGTAGACTTTTCTGTGAAGAGATAAAGGCAGGATGAGGAAACCCGTCCTTCCTGGCAAGAAGCAACTGGAAAGCAATGTGTGGCAGTGCCAAGCAGGGGTTCTTAACCTTTCGACCAGCCCACGTGCTGTCATTCAGGGCTAGACACGCCACCGGTCCCCTGACACCTCCGCCCTGCGTGCTCCCCACGCGAAGGGAAGCCCTCTCGGGCTCGCATTGAGTCACTTCTTCGTGACCCTCTCTCTGGGAGTCAGCTCTTCCCCTGGAGGCAGCTCAGCCCAGGAAGGCTGCTGGCGCCATCTAGTGCTCAAACGGGGGACTGGCTCGGCGCGCACCTCTGAGAGCTCGCCAGCCCACATCTGCCTTTTCCAACTTTACTTCCCCGCTTGCTGATTTGCAAATATTGGGAAATCACTCTGCCCTGTAAACCATCAGGGAGGAAACCTCCGGAGCCCACTGCCAGGAGAGCCCGCTCAGGCTGCCAGACAATTACCTAACCCCACGGGGCTCCTGGCAAATTGCACATTCTGGGAGACGGAAACCCATCACCATATGCAGACAGCATCATAGGACACTTAGCAGCTCAATTTCATCTTCAGCGTCACCCAGGGCCTACCTGAGCTTTTCCTAAGAGAAAAATCTCTCCCCCGAGGTGTGAAGACATCTGCTTTCCATTGTTCCCCACCACCACTATCTCTAAATAACTATTTCAAAACCAGTTGTTGGTTCATATTTAAAATTTAGTCATGTTTCCTTTCTCCTTATAGGGGAGAAGGTAGCTGTTTCAGGGTTCTGTGAGTTCCCATTTCTTCACCAGGATTCTGGGCGTATGTGGGTTAGCTGTTCCATCCTCTGTTTCCTAAAACACTGCCACCAGGTTCAATCCTGAAAAAATGAACTTGCAGCTGCAACTACTGCAAGAGCATCTTGACTTATTTTTAATCAAGTTTATTAAACACAGGAAATAAACTTGAGGGAAGCCAGGATGGCTCAGTGGGTTAAGCACTCACTTTGCAGCCCTGAGGACCGAGGATTGAATCCTGGCCCTGGCCCGTGTGGACCCATATGCTGAACTGGGGAGTGCTGCCAGTTCAGTTCTCACTGGGATGAGACCCCGGCCCAGTTCCTGCCCTGTGCAGCCACACGCCCACCTGTGGAATGAAATTATGTGGAAAAACCGATAATGTGCAACTATGGAGACCATTCTGGGCCCTCCCCCTTCTCTCTGTCTCTGTCTCTGTATCTCTCTCTTTGTCAAAAACAATAAAAATAAATCTTTAGAAAATCTTTTTAAAAATTTAAAAATAAATAAATAAACTTGAGCACTGAGTTAGGGTGCGTGATTTGGGAACTCACAGCCGCTTTCTGTTCTTGTTGTTCTGAAGTAGATGAGACATAAAGACAAGAGGCCAGAGCTGAGTATGGCAGAAACGAATTCACAAATCTCAAAACAATGCTTTTTGACACTCCGCTTCCGGCAAAGAAATAGAATTCCTTCTTCTTCTTCTTCTTCTTTTTTTTTTTTTGTCTTTTCCATCAAAGACTTTATTGCTATTTTGACCATCTCACATTTGTCAGAAACATCTCTCCCTAATAACTTGGCCAGTGATTTCATTTTGTCCTGAGGCCACACTGGCTCATGGCAGCGCCTATACTCTCAGTTTTCCCTTCCTCCAGAGACAAAGGGCGGTGTAAGCAGAAGTGGGAGAGATTTCCCTCTCCCTTTTCCAACACCAGGCACACGCCGGAGGTGCTAGAAGGTGTTTTGTTTGTCGTTTTTGGTTGGATTTAGACAGACCCCTTTTGCTTTCCCATCAGCTTCTCAGGGCAGGCCATTTCGCAGCGTCTTTTCTGCTTGCTGAGACGTGTTTGTGGCGGCAAAGTTGTGTGATGCTGCCGCAGGCTGAGGAGCTGCTCCATTGCTCAGCGGCCTCGCTTTGACTTACTCTGGAGGTTGTGGCAACAACCCCAGAACAGCCCAGAGTTAAAGGGACTATCAGGACAGTCCAAAGGGGAAGACTGTGTCCTGCTTAATTGTTCAGCACCACTGGATGGCTGAGAGCTGCTTATATATGTACTTACCTTCAATGGCAGGGATCTCCAAACTTTTCAACCCACAGGCCGCATTAACTATCAAACAGCAATTTGGGGGCCGACTACACACTCAAGGTCCAAATAAAAAAGAATCAAAACATAGATTTTTAAAAAATTATTTATTTAATATTATTTTATTCAGATAAAAAGGTCTCCACAGGCCAGATGTGAGGGCCTCGCTGGCCACATGCGGCCCGCGGGCCCTAGTTTGGAGACCCCCGCATTAGAATATAGCAAAGCTGAATTCATTCATTCATTTAACACGTGTTTACTGAGAGCCATGCTAAAGCTCTGCTCAATGCAATTAGCTGACTAAACAGAACTACAGGAGAGGGAAAGAGAGTTCCAGGCAGAGGAAGTGCCAAGTCCAAGGTCTAGGTCGTCTGGTTGGCCCGTGTAGAGCAGAGCAGGAAGGCAGGTAGAGCTGGAGGCAGGCAGGGAGGGACACACAGGTGCCAAATGCTTCTAGAAGGTAGGAGACAGGGCTGGAAGACCACATGCTGTACAGCTTCCTAGCCCACAGTGTGGACTCGGGATCTTAGTCTAGGTAGGATCAGAAGCAACTCCAGAGCCTGAGGACTGTGTTGCTTTAAGTACCACAGGGACCTTAAAAGGCCACAGCTTCTAGGATAAAATCCCCTCCTTAGTATGGCATCTAACCAGCCCTACCTGAGAGCTCTCTTCCTCCTCACCCCACCCCTATCTCCACATATACTGGACACAAAGCTCTTCGGACGGTATCGCCTGCTCTGCCCGGCAAACTCCTACCTACCCTTCAAGACCCGGTGTATCTGTCACCGCCCCATATCCAGCCTTCCTTCACTGCTCCAGGCTGGGAAGTCCCCTCTTTGCCCTGAAGCATCTTGGACACACTTGTATTGTACAGAATCCATGCCCCCTCTTTAAAGAGGCCTCCTGCCCTTCGAGACTGGAGCATGGTGCCAGTTCCAGCCCGGTCAGAGGAAGCGGGGTAGGTTCAACAAGTTCTCAGTAGGTGGATGAGCAATGAATGAGGGAAGGAGTCGTTGGGGGGAAGTTAACCCACTGGCTTCCGGGCAGCCACCCACCGCACCGTGGAGCTTCAGCTGGGAGCCAGTTACCTGGGTTTACACCCAACCCTCCCCCCAATTACTACTCCCAAGGGGACTCTGGGCAGAGGGCTGTGCCTTGACTTTTTTATATATGAACTAGGGATGAGGACAACACTACCTTCTACCCTGTAGAGCTGTTGAGAGGATTAAACTGATTAGTACACAAAAATACTCAGGACATGCCGACCACACCGCAATCGTTTGGAAAGTGCTGTATTGTTACAGCAGCTATCGCTGTTGTCAGGGAAGGGGCTGCTGGGAGAGGAAATCGAGGAGGTGAACCCCGCTGGCTTCTCCCCGGCTTTGCTTGGGGCAGTTCTGAAGCACCAGAGGCATGTGTCGGAGCTGCTAGAGGAAATCCTATGTTCATGGATCGCCTTTGCCGTAACACAAACTTGTCCAACCTGCGGGACAGCTTCGAATGTGGCCCAACACAAATTCGTAAATTTTCTTAAAACACGATGAGATATTTTTGCAGTTTTTTAAAGCTCATCAGCTATTGTCAGTGTTAGTGCATTTTACGTGTGGCCTAAGACTCTCCTTCTTCCAATGTGTCCCAGGGAAGCCAAGAGGTTGGACGCCCCTGCAGTGTAACGGCAAAGTCAACGTCTCTTTGTATTCCCAAACTCTTCTTTCTGTTCTGGGGACCAACTCCTATCCCCCTTTCCTCAGGAAGGAGGAGTGAGAGAGGTAGCGGTAGGGGAGTGGGAAGAAGCTGGGCTCGGAGCCGGGACACCATGGTTGTGGTCTTCTCTCTGCCACCTGTCAGCTAAGCGGCCTTGGGCACCAGGTTCCTTCTGCATCTCAGCTGTAGCGAGAGAAGCTGAGGGCGGGAGGCCTGCCTCCGTGGGTGTGGTGAGGTACAGGCCCGGGTTCCAGAGCCTGCCCCCTGTTAGCTGTGGACCGGGGTGAGTTACCCATTCCCTCTGTGCCTCAGTTTCTTCAACTGAAAAACGGGATAATAAGAGCTCCTACCCTGATATGGGCTGAATGGTGTCCACCCCGCTCCCTGCCCCCAGATTCATATTTTTAAATAAGTCTTAGCGCCTAGGGCTAAGGTACTAGGGTACATCAAAATGTGACTGTATTTGGAGATAGGATGTGTGAAGAGGTCATTAAGGTAAAATGAGGTCATCGGGGCGGGCCCTAATCCAGTAGGACAGGTGTCCTTACAGGAAGAGGGAATGAGGAGGCGCGCAGGACGACCGTGTGAAGAGTCAGGAAGGAGGCCATCTGCTGCCAAGGAGAGAGGCCTCGCAAGAAATCGCCCCTGCCAGCGCCTTGATCCTGGACATGGAGCGGCCAGAATACGGAGGAAGTGAGTGTCTATTGCTTCGGCCACGCAGCTCATAGGACTTTGCTGGGGCAGCCTCGGAGGCGGTGGTTATGAGCTGAGAAGGGACGCCGAGGACCAGGCCCACGGCAAAGACTCCACACCTGCCAGCTCCACTCCTCCCCAGAAAGGGCCTGGTGAGTGCAGCATGCAGCAGAGCCCGGACACAGCCCGGGGGGGACCCTTCTCTGGGCTCTTTCCGTCGTTAGCATTTGTTCACTTTTTGTGCCAGACATAACACGGCTAGATGGTGTCCCTGCTTCGTGGAGCTTGCTGTCTCATCTGCAGAAAGAGAGAGACCCAGGGAACCACGGCATAAGTAAGTCCTGACCAAAGGGACTGCAGTGAAAACCGAAGCAGGGGCCGTGTGATAGAGAGACTGGTGTCCAGCAGGGGCTGAGAAGGTACCAGGAGCCAGCTGAGGCGGGCCCAGGGGAAACTGAGGCAGCAGGCTGGGGGAGAATGAGGCAGCAGCGTCGTCAAAGCCTGTGGTGGGTAGCGTGTCCCGGGGCAGCCAGAGGCTGCGGTCAGTCAGGAGTCAGAGCCCTTCTTTCCTCCGTTTTCTGATGGGCCTCGCCCAAGAGCAGCGGCCTGGGTGAGGGCCCCAGATGTGCCTCAGTTCTCTCATCAATAAACAGGGGAAGCGGGCGGTCCCCATAGAGTTGTGAGCACGAAGATACGGAGGGTGCTTAGGACAGCGCCTAGCCCATGGGAAGAGCTCTCAGTGTTCCCTTGTGTTATTGCGACTTCACGACAATAATAAGCAGCATTTCCTGAGCACTAACCGTGAGCCAGGCAGGTAAGAACTTTACTGGGAATACCCCATTTCGTCTTCCTAACAGCCCTGGGAGACAGGATTACGGAGGCATGTGAACCGTGTCCAGGATCACACACGACCAAAGCAGGGTATCACCTGGGACAGCCAAGGCCCAGAGGTGCGCCCCGGCCAGCTGAGGCTCCCACATTTCTGGCTGAGAATAGTCTCTCTGTTGGTGCCTTCATTCAAAGTATCTCAAAACCCTCTGCCCAATAGGGCCGCCCCCACCCCCACCCTGGCCTCCCAGCCTGCTCTCCATCTGCAGAAGAGCCAAATGCTTCCCTTCCTCCACAGGCCCAGCAGAGGCAAAGCTGAATTTTCCATTTCTAGCAAGGTCAGAGGCTCTGCGCCCCGCCCTGGGGGGTCTCTGTGGAAGAGATTGACGTATTTTATTCTTGCAATCTGATGGGGCCAAGCCCAGAGGAGCAGAACAGGAGGTATTTCCTCCTCTGGCTCCCTGGGAAGAGAACTCACTGCTTAATAGATTTCCTCATTACAGTTTTGGTGACGCACCATTTCTTTCCACTGAGAAGAGGAGAGACGGTGGGTGCCTGCGTGGAGCCAGAGCGTCTTTGCAGACGGCTCCTAATAATGCCATAAAACCAGCGGGCAGGGCAGGCCTGGCAGAGGGCACAGTGACGCGAGTGAGGGCGCGTTCGCGGCTGGCAGAACCCGTTCAACATCTGTCTCCCTGACAGCCCCAACTGCCGGGCTCTCCAGCGCCTCGCTGCTTGGATCTCATGATCAAGGCCATCGCTGGCACTTGGGTGAAGAAGGCCAGCTTTACCCTGGAGCCTCCCTCTCGGCTTTCTTTGTGCCGTACCAGTTACGATTACTTTTGGTCGTGTTAACCTAAAAATAAAAGGCCTTTCAACGGGAGAGATAACAAGCATTTATTTGAGATCAAAGAATAGCTATTGGCAGACGGATTTAGGTGGAAGCCCAGATTGTGTTCTGATTCCCAGGCCAAGGCCAGGGGTCGTTATGAGAAAGGGAAGGGCACCAATGACATCAATCGAAGGAAGACGTTTCTGTTGGTCCCGATATCATAATGCAGTGACACTCATTCTGAGCCATGTTTGTAATTTTCGGTCCAGGGGTGATTAACATCTGCTCTCTTGTTACCCTTGCCAACAGTTCTTTCAGGCACAATGCTACTTTAGGCCCGGTCCTAAGGTTATGTTGCCCTGCCTTAACATCCCACAGATCTGAGGCAGAAAGACCTGCAAGGCCGTTCCTCTGGCCTGGCAGCGGTAGCTCCATTCTAAAGTGGAGCCATTTATTACCCCCTTTTATTTTATTTTTTTGGACAGTTGCGAGCAGTAGAGATCCGAAATAACAGTGCCTTACATAAGACAGCTGTTTATTTCTCCCACACACAAAAGCCAGGAATTCAGAAGTCCAGGGCTGGTGTTGTGCTTGGCCAAGCCCCCAGGGACTCAGGGCCCTACTTAATCCTCTAAGCCCCCCCAGGGCCAGGATCATTGGACGGCATGAGATCCTAGCTGGAGCGCCAGACATCACACCCTTGTGACGGGTAGGAGGGAGGAGGAAGACAGAGCAGGAGCTCCTCACCAACCATCTTCTAAGGAAGGGTTCCAAAAGAGTCACATGACCACTTTCTTTATTTCCAGTTTAATCACATGGCTACATGCAGCTGCAAAGCAGACAGGGAAATGGAATCTTTATTTGGGATGGTCAGGGCCCAGCTAAAAATTGTGGGATCAATTATTAGGGAAGAAGGAGAAAATGGATACCATTTCATGGGGCTAGATACCAATCTCAACCACAACTCCTTACCACCAAATTTTCCAACAGAAGCTCATTTTCTGTAATGTACCGGGCATCACGGAGTTTTCCATGAGCCAAATCCCTCGGTCACTGAAGAAAAAAGCATAGAGTGGTAAGTGAAGTGTTGGGTTCCTAATCCCGATTTAGCCACATAGAAATGGTGATGTCTTAGGCAAGGAACTCAGCCTCCGTTTTCCATGAAGCAAAGTAGGGATTATAATACATGTGTCCCAGGGTTGCCATGAGGATTAAACAAGAGGGTAGACAAGGGTCCTGGTACACAGTATATGTCCCTGGCTTTGTCAAGCTACCAAGTTTTTCTGAGCCTTAGATTCTTCATTGAGAAAACAAAGATCTGCTTTATACATTTAAAGTGACATTTACATTTAGCACAGTGCTTAGCTCTTACTAAGAAAATAGGATAATTGGGGGCTGCTCTTATTAGGCCTCTTAAAATTCCTGCAAGATGGAAGGAAGGGAGGAAGGAAGGAAAGGAGGAAGGAAGGAAGGAAGGAAGGAAGGAAGGAAGGAAGGAAGGAAGGAAATATTAGAATAAGATTTTCTTATTAGGTACAAAACTGGTTAATGTTTTGCTTGGCAATAAAGTCATAGGTTATCTTTTCTACCAGGAAGAAATCACCTCCATGTCTATGGGGCAAAAATCTGCAAGTTAACATGTAACGTTCAGCAGCCGGGCAGTATCCAATTGTCAACACAGTCAGGTTTTCCTAGAGACTTCAATAGTCCTTGATGAGTCCTGGAAGCATGCAGGTTAACACAGAAAGGGCACATTTTGGAAAATTCTCCTTAGCAGAAGTAACTCTCAATTACTGAGGAGACAACTGCTGATTCCTTCACAGTGAAGCTGGCTCTCCGGGTTCTCCCTGTCTGGTGTGTGTGTGGTAGAGGAAACGGGTGAGCAGTTGACTGTACTATGTGAACACAGAGTTGGCATCCAAGCCTGGGCAGACAACCAGGAAAGCAGAAAGATGAGGGAGTCAGGTAGGAAAAAGGGGGAAGAGCTTTCTAGACCAAAAGGTCCCTGAGAAATGTCACTGGGGTGGGGGTGAGACCTGGCACCCCCAGGTAGCTGCAGGCAGCTCAGCCTGGCCAAAGTAGGAGTCTCATGTTGTGACAGAGGAGAGGTGAATTCACTTGTCCAAAGTCCAGCAGGTAGTTGTATAGGTAGGACGGGCCCTGAACAAAGTCCATTCTCCCTCTCCACACCACCTCTCCTCTCAGGGCATCTTAAAACCAGCCCTGGAGGGACCAAAGGTCTGAGCTTAGTCATTTGCACATTAGTATGAATTTAATCTATTATGTTGCTTCTCCTGGGACTGTCTGAATGGTAGGCTGCTTCCTTCTGAAATGGAATGAGAGGTGGTGACCTGCATTAAAGGAATCCTAGTGCTGTGGTGCTGCTGAGGGGAGGGAGGGTCCCCTTGAAATCCGGTACCCCCAGAGAGTCAGGCTGAAGTGGATCAGCCCCCAGGAGCCAGGAGACAACGCATCAGCTTGATCACTCAGATGGCGGCTCCTCTTACAAGCCTGTTAGGTTTGATGAGAAATGTTGGCTTCCAGGCCCAACGATGGAGGTAACAGGATCCTCTGACCCATCCTGGTTTATAAAATCAGATGTGGTTTAATTGCCTGAAAAGAAGTCATTTCAAGACATTCTCTGGCCTTGGTGGAGCCTGAGTTTATATGCTAAAGGAGGTAGGATAGGGGACACTGGATGGCTCAGCGGGTTAAGAGCTTGCTTTGCAGCCTCGGAGCCTGAGGATTGAATCCCGGGCCCGGCCCATGTGAACCCACGTGCTGAACGGGGGTGTGCCCCCAGTTCAGTTCTTGCCGGGGCCTATGTGGGAGGCTCGCAGCCTGGTTCCTGCCCTGCGCAGCCCTGCGCCCACCTGCGGAGTGAAACTATATGGAAAACTAATGTCAACTATGGAGACTGCTCTGGGCCCTCCAACTTCTCTCTGTCTCTCTCTGTCTCTGTCAAAAAACAATAAAAATAAATCTTAAAAACAAAAACAAAAAATATAATAAAGCAGGTAGGATAGACCTTAAACAAATAAATATGTCCAGTAGTTAGAAATTTGGGTAAAAGATGAAGAGGAGATTAGGGTGAATGGCACTAATTTAGATATTTTGGTCAGGGAAGCTCTCTCTAATATGGGGGCATTTGAGCAAAGACTTAATTTAAGGGAGCAAAGGCGAGGTGGCTGGGTGACCATAACACACGTGTATGGGGCTTCCCAGGGGCTAGCACAAGTCTCTGTACTGATCCTCCCAGCCACTCCCCCAGGTGGGTGGGACAGCTTCCATGGTCTTGTCTGATGGATAAGGAAATTGGATCTCAGAAAAATAAACTGATGTGAAGGGCAGGAGTCTGAAGCCAGGGTGTCCCGTACGGAGCCAGCGTGTCCTTTTGCAGAAGTGCCGAGTTGTTGCAGTGTGCCTGGTTCTCAGAAGGTCCCCAGCTCCTGACACAGGGCCTCAAACTTCCCATTCTGCTGCTTGGGGCATGCTGAGAACGGCGGGTATAGATCCCGGGTCTGCTCTTGGGAGCTGCATGTGGCTTTCAGCAAGCTGCTTAACCTCTATGACCCTCTACTTTCTCTTCTGTAAACTGGGGCTATTCATATAATAGAGCCTGCTTCATAGGGTAGAGGTGAGGACTACATGATTAACAAAACCTGTCCTCAGGAAATGGCATGAAAATGCCCCTGGCAGTACTCATATTAATACAGACATGAACTGAGGTATCGGTGCTGTTGAATTCTGTCCCCCAGCCCTCAGGGACATTGAAGTGCTAACTCCAGAACCTGTATATAGGACCTTATTCGGAAATAGGGTCTTTGCAGACATAATTAAGTTAAAATTAGGCAAACCTTAATCCAATATGACTGGTGTCCGTATAAGAAAAGGAGGGACAAACAGAGACAAACAGGATGAACCCCATGTGACCATATGACAGAGGCTGAAGGGATGTGTCTACAAGCCAAGAATCGCCAAGGATTTCTGGCACCCAGAATCCAACAGGAGGACAAGGAGAGATTCTGCTCCACCAGAGCCTTCAGGGAGGGTAAAGCCCTGTGGACACATTGACCTTGGGCTTTTGGCCTCCAGAACTGTGCAAGAATAAATTCATGGGGAAGCCGGGATGGCTCAGCGGGTTGAGCGCTCGCTTTGAAGCCCCGGGGACCGAGGATTGAATCCCGGCTCTGGCCCGTGCGGAACCATATGCTGAACTTGGAGTTCCCCCAGTTCAGTTCTCTCTCTGTCTCTGTCTCTGTATCTTTCTGTCAAAAATAAAAATAAAAAAAAGAATAAATTCATGCTGTCTTAAGCCCCCTGGTTGGTTGTGCTTTGTTACAGCAGCCACAGGAAAAGAACACAGGTGACATGACAAGTCTCTGGAAGAGCAGGGTATGAGCACAGGAACCAGGGCCCTGTGTCCTGGCACGTGTTTCTTAGCTCAGATCCTTAAGAATCTGCTGCTGCCTGCAGTTCTGGGGCCAGACGATCAAATCCGTGGGGCCTGGTGTGGAAGTGGAGAGAGAAAACTTGAGAAGTCCCTAGTTTAATCCCAAACCAGAGCCCCTTCAACCTGTGGCTTTAGCTCTGTGACTTCAGAGGGGCATCTTGGGGTCCAGTCTGAATACAGAGCTTGCCCCAGACATCCTGACTCAAAGAAAGGGAGAGTTCATGAGCTTTTCTGGACCTCACGCCAGGACTCACAAGGCCGTCTCTTTGAACACAAATGAAATCTGACGCATGGGCCCATGGGCACTTAGACGAAACACGGATTGTACAACGCGAGGGAGAAAGAATCAGAACATGCTGGCCAGGGTTTGGGCCAACATTCCAGAGGACTGATGCAAGATGGGAACAGATGCTGGGATCCCCCAGCAGCCTCCAAGCTCTCTGGGCAAAAATATCAACACGGCCTAAAATGAAATTGCCTGGGTGGGTGCAGTATCATTTCCCTGTGGAGATTTAGAGTTATAGTGCCTTGGGGGTGGGTGGACCTCAAAAGTCAGCTCATATTACATGGTTGTTGGAAGCAAGGGCTTTGGAGACAGATGGCTCTGGGTTTGAGTTCTGTCTCTTTGACTCTGGGGAGTGCCAGTGAGTACCTCTGTTAGAACATTCTTTGCTTCCGTAAGATGGTTCTTGCAGGGAACTTCCTTTTGCTGAGATGTGCCCTATGTTTACAGACAGGCTGCATTGTTCAATAGTTAGGACCCTGGACCCTGGGCCTGTGGTCCAATCCCACCTCCCCCCTTCCCTCCAGAAGCATATGCCCTTGAGCAAATTACTCAACCTATCAGTTAACTAAGGCTCACAATAGTTGCATCACTTCACCGCTTGTTTCCTCAGTTTCTCATCTGGAACATGGTAATAATGAGGATGAGGGTGGTGGTACCTACCTCCCTACAGCTGTCCTAAGACTGAACAGATAATGTACATAAGACAGTTAGAGGAGAGCCTGATACATAGCACATGCTCAATAACCCGCTGTTACTGATGTAATTTCCATCCCTTGGTTTAATTCTATGAGGTCCCTCCCTCAATTTGCTTTTTTAATCTTAATAAGCTGCACCTCCGTCAGCCCCGTGACCCATCAAAAACCCAGCCTCAGCTGTGGCATTAGGGTGGCCCCATGGCCCTGCAACCCACATATTTCCTCGGGCCCCACACTTGCTTTAATGCTCTACAGCCTTCATCTTGAAGTTCTCCATACTTTCTGAACGAGGGGCCCCATGATTTCATTTTGCACTGGGCCCCACAAGTTACGTAGCTGGTCCTGCCTGGACAGGTGGCACCGCTGGGCTCTGGCCTTCACGCAGAAGCACAGCTCAGCAGGGCCACCCTCGACAGAGCTTGATCTTCCCTCTAGCCCTGTCTGCCTCTGCATTGCAGCAGAACTGGTGAGCTGGGGGCTTGGTTGTCCAGTGCACCCCTTCTCTGCTCTCATTCACCCCTCCTCTCTCTGTCCCTTGGTCTCCACCCCTCCCTTCTCCCAAACTCACCCTGCTTGGCACTGGGGGCCTCGCTTTCCTTTCCCCACAGTGATGAGAGGAGAAGCACTCTCCATTTGTCAGCGTGCACTGGTGAAAATAGAGTGGCAATCACAGAGGTCTTTATCAACCCACAAAGATGGTAGAGGAAGAATTCTGGTTTCCTAGCCCGAAAGTGGCGTGTGAGAGAATGCAGGAACCCCAGGCTTCCTGACAGGGACTGCTTGAGTGAAGGATGCATCAGGCATCCGGCTTTGCGCCCATTCACTCGGAAGTCAGATAGATCTATTCTCATGCATTAAACTGGAGCATCTGCCTGCTTGTCATTTCTCCAGGGTCTGTCATTGTCCTGCTTCTCTTGTCTCTAAGAAGGGAAGAAAACTGGGTTAGTTCTCAGCAAACACGGTGGCCACCAGGAATTTTTTTGGTCCAGGGTGTCACATTTAAAAAGAGGAAATCCGCAGGAGAAGTGAGTGGATTGCAGATGAACCCAAGCAGCGTGTGCTGTCAGGTGCAGAAAAGGAGCTTAAGGGATCTGTGCGTGGAGCAGGCTCACGTCCCAGCACGTGGCTCCCCCTGGGAGAAAGACACCAGCTAGACAACCGGTGGAGGCAGCCTGCCGCTCTGTGGACGGAAGGAAACACCTTGCAGCTGCCAGAGTGAGAGCCGGCAGGCCCAGATGTGCTTAGCCCTGGGCCTGGGGGGTCTCTGAGGCTGGGGCTCAGGATCAGTAAAGCGGGAGGACAGAGCCTCAGAATTCCATCCCTACTGCTTAAATGGAAGAGCCACAGAGCCCAAGACTCTCAAAAACAGCAGATGGGGCGCTGGGATAATCTCCTCTCATTTCACACTGAGTAAGCTGGCTTTCAGCTGAAAGAACCACCCCCAAGGCACCCTATGGGCTATGACTCCTCCAATGGTGCAGATGCCAAGCATCCTCCAGATTCCCAGGTAACCAGAGACTCCTAGCGGTCTGGCCCCGGGGACATCTCTGAATGGCAGTGTAGCTGCAAGGACAGGGGTGGCCCAGACTCCAGCGAGTGCAATCTGCTCCCTGACTCAGAGAACCTGGAGGCCAGGAGGAGGTCTTGGTGGCTTACTGGCAGCCTGCAAGTTTGCTGTCTTGTTTTGTACCTCCACGGCCTGAATCTTCACCTGATAGGCCCTAGAGACAGGAAGGACTGTTGAGACTGGAATGTTTACTCAGCCTCAAGGCAGGGCTACTGCAGCGAGCCAGAGAGGCAGCTGCTGTGCACAGGCCACACCCAGGGACCATCAGACTTGATTCAGGAGGCTGGGGGCCGGCTACATCCCCCAAGTTGATTGTTGAGCTGGTCCTTTAAATTGGCAAGCTCTGACTGGGCCTTAGGAGTGCTGAGGAGACCTCACCCTGCAGGATGGATGGGAGGCAGAAGTCACACCCAGAAGACACAGGGCTTGGCCAACAGACACAGGCTTGAGCCCTCAGCTTGCCACCCACTCCCTGGCCCAGCGTGGCCTGTCACGCCCCCTCTCTTGGCCTGGTTCCTCATTTCTAACGCCGAGGGGCTGAGGCAGTCTCCCAAGGGAGCTTCCAGCTCTGATTTTTTCATGATTCGAGTTTAGGTGTCCTGAGCCAGGTTTGCAGATCGCATGTGGGGAATGAGGAAGCTGTCGAGCAGACTGGTGGTGCTGCTGGGAAAGCTCCTGCGGAGGAAAACAGCCCAGGCCCCCTGCGGCAGCTGTCCTGTCAGATCAGCTGCAAGTTTGTATCGGGAAGCATGAGCTCATTAGATTTACCTGTAAATCAGTGCCTTTCACAACTACCTGGAGGGGAGGGTTGGAAGGCAGCTCAGCAGGGCAGGAAGCCCCGTGTCTGAAGGCTGAGTTGATATCTAAGAGGCTAAGGAAGCATTTTTAATTTCTCGTAAAAATGTTCAGAGATAAGGTGGAAAAAGCAGGTTATAAAAAGCAGCCTATGTAGGACAAGCCTCTCATTATGGGGAAGAAATATTTCCCTCTAAATGTAGACACACACGGGCCCTAAAATGTAAGGAATGATTATCTCTGAGTGTTGGGACTACCTGTGGCTCTTATTTTGTTCCTTTGTGCTTCCTATATTTTCTACGCTCTTTTGTAACCATTAAAAAAATATATATATATTTTTTCCCCCACAGAAAGCTTGAGGCACTCACCCTATGAAAAATATATCACTGGCCTCATGCCCAGCCTTTCTCCTGGGAAGGCCCTGCCCACAGCCTGGCTGAGGGGCCAGTTGCTAGGTGGCCATGTCTTCATTTCTACAAACCGATGGCGTCTTCTGAATTCCAGCCTTGGAGAGACTTAGAGGGGCAATCTGATTGGGAAGGAGAAGTGGAAGTTATATCCAAAAACAAATTGAGAAAACATTGTTTGTCCATGTAAAATAGATGTGGGGAAGCTGGGATGGCTCAGCGGGTTAAGCGCTCACTTTGAAGCCCCAGTGACCGAGTATCGAATCCCAGCCCCGGCCCAGGCGGACCCACATGCTGAGCTGGGGTGTGCCCCCAGTTCAGTTCTTGCCGGGACCTATGCGGGAGGCTCCCGGCCCAGTTCCTGCCTGCACAGCCCCGTGCCCACCTGTGGAGGGAAACTATATGGAAAACCAATGTCAACTATGGAGACTGCTCTGGGCCCTCCCCCTTCTCTCTGTCTCTCTCTCTGTCTCTGTTTCTCTCTGTCAAAAATCAATAAAATCTTAAAAAAAAAAAAAAGGATGTAACTTCCACTCCCTGTAGAAGTAGAAGTTACATCTAAAAACAATTGTCCATGTAAAATAGCAGGGGGGGGGGAGGGTGCAAAAACTTGCACAGTCCTCCCCTCCAGGTTGGCCTTTACACCGCCTGGCACCTTCCTGCCCCTCTCCCACCCTCAGCAGGACTGATTGGACCAGCGCAGTTAGCTGAGCCCTAGCACAGCCAACCCCAGGGCTGGCTGCTACCCTACGCAAACACAAGCTGAGCTGGGCCATCAGATTCCCTCCTCAGGAATTTGAGCTGAGAAGTTAGAAAGCAGTGAGGCAGTTGCCAGTGGGAAGAGTACATGGAAGGCTGTGAGCAGACATACACATGGTAGAGTCAGGGCCAAAGTAGTGATCCTGAGGGCTTGGCAGAAGGGGGGCCCTCCAGCCTAGCCATGCACGCCCTGGGGGAGGACCTAGGCCAGCTCTCACACTCCGTCAAAACATTTCCTCTCCTGGGTGCCTTCTCTCCACCTCCTCACCTCACTTTTTCCACCTTGGCCATCACTTGCTGTCCATGTCCTATCCTGTGAGGTCCCCACCCAAGACCTCAGCCCCAAGGTTCTGGCCAAGACTGGCTGAGGTCGCAGGAGCTCTGCCGACTTGCTTCCGTCTTTGGGTCCTGATCCCTCTCTGTGTTGGGTTTCCAGGGCCTGAAGCCCCACCCCGGACCGTCTGGACTCTGGACTCTGACCTGAGTGGGCCAAGCCACCCTTGTGCCTAGCACTGGGCCCAGATTGGGTCCTCAACCCTCATACTTGCCCCAGGGCCTGCTCCCTCTGAGTCCCGCTCACCTGCCTGGGCTTCTGCTTCCTCTGAATCCTGGATGTCCTAGGTGGTCATTTATAACCCCAGCAAGACGGCAAGGTGTTGAGAGGTAAGACCTCGCATCTAAATCTCAGAAAGTGACCCTCCACGCCCTTTGAGGTTCACAACACAAACCGATCTTCAAAGAGTGTAACACTTACTTCTGCACTGTGAGGATCCTTAAAAGAGAAAATGCTCCACTGTTGAAATGCATCATTTCTAAGTAGAGCCTTGGCCAGGCTGATGCCCCTCCATCTTGTCCCTCAATGCTCCCTCCCCTGTTGTTCAGACCCTGGTTCACCAACACCGTTGCACCTTCAGTCTAATCTCTCCACTCCTTGGCTCTCCTTCGTGAGACCCACTCACGCTTGGGGTGATTTTTTTTCCCCCTCTTAAACTATTTCCAGCATCTTTCTCAGCAGTGACTTCTTCTGCATTGCCTAGGGCATCTCCAGGCTGGGTCATTTTCTACTTTAGTCAGGACATGATAGGCTCTGCTGCTATAACAGGTGCATCCCCAAATCTCAGAGGTTTACTTTCCCTCCCATTGTTTACTTTTTTAAATTTCAAACAGAAATAGGGACACTAGTATAACAAAGCCCCATATACCCATCACCCAGATGCAATGATTATCAAGATTCTGTGACATTTAATTTATCTTTATTCATTAAAAGTTCTCTTTGCTTTTTATTCTTGGCTGATGTATCCCAAAGCAAACCCAGGGTATCAGGTCAGACTCACGCCTACACACTTTGAAATGCAGTGCCAAAACACGCCAACACAGTCTCCACATTACCACAAAGCATGACTGTTTCTAACAAAATTAACACTAGATCTCTGATATTGTCTTATACCTAGTCCATAAGCAAATATCCCAATTGCCTTAAAAGTGTTGCTTTTATAGTTGTGTTCAAAAAGATCCTTATGTTACATTTCATTGTTATATCTCTTCATTCTCTTTTAATTTTTTTTTTCTTTTTGTTTTAATCTTGAATGCTCCTACCTCCAGGTTTATCTCATACCCACTAACTTGTAGAAATTGGGTCACTTGTTTCTGTAAAACAACCCACATCCTGAATTTGTTTTTTTGCTTCCTGGTGGTGTCATGTAAGCCATTTTAGTTGTTTCCCTATCGCTCCATGTAAGTGGAAGTTAGTTCTACAGGCATAACTGGCATGTGGGGCAGAGTACACCCTGGTTGTGAGCTGCAGATTGTTTCACATCGGGAGACACACAGTGTCCTACTTCCAGTAATGCTAAGATCAATCATGGGTTTAGAGAGTGACAGCCTGATCCCTCCGTGGTCACTTCCTCCACCGATCTTTCACCTCATGAGTTCACCAATTGATGACTATTCTCTGAATCAATTATTTCCCTAGGAGTTACGAAATAATGATTTTCCCATCTTCTCATCCCTTCCACACTTATCAGGCAGAATTCTGATAATAATTCTGAGCCAGAGAATGAACCTTATCCACAAGCCTTGCTTTGAATGATTTAAGACAATTTCTGAAACTCAAATGTACTCCTAAAAGACCTCAATTCTCTAACGTTATGAAAATTCCCAAGACTGTACCTTCAACTCAGAAAGTAAGTTCAAGAGGGAAATTCTAAACATTTTTGCCCCAGGAGTGGCATCGCTGGTACTTGGTTGCCCAAGATACGTGGTCATTTGGGCATATAACTTCTAAAAGTTTTGATTAAAACAGAAATCAGTTGTGTCGTTTTACTACCATACCTTCCTATACAAACACATGTGCACGCATGCATGCAGAAATATTGTAAACCAGATCAAGAATTAAATCCAAATGCAGGGTTTACTGGATGCAGCATTCTTTCAAAAACCTATGTTCCTGGTTTCTGCCCCAGGAACTCCAAGAGAGGCCAGGTCAGGGTGGTGAGCTGCCATCCTGTTGAGAGTTCTAGGAAGACACTTGTCAGCAAAAAGACACCTCCTGATACAGCATGCTCTTTTCGAAAGAAATCTAAGAATGAGGCTGTGGGGAAACCTATATTTTTACAACACTCTTGCTCATTACCTTTCCTGGGTTGTCAGAGCAAGGCCACTGGTTTTCCTTTCCAATGATGCTATCATAAGTATGAGAGTAATTGCCCAAGGATCACCTTTGGCTGAAAGAAAACAGGTTTGGGGATACCCCCTGTGGTGGCGGACCTCACATTTGTCTATTTGACACCCGTCTTTGTTTATCTCTGAGCTGCTTGCCTGAATTTAGCCTGACCTACCAAAGGAAAGGTGTCATTTTCTTTTTACTGAAGTTAAAAAAAATCAATCTCCGAAACAAATCAATTCCAAATCCAATAAAATCAGAGATTGTGAGAGCTGGAAAGGAATGTGCAGCTATCAGACTCAGAATTCTTGAGCCAAAAAGCATCTTAGCTTACAATCAATTCTCTATTTACATATGTGGAAACTGAAGCTTAGGGGATGGAGCGACTTACCCAGGGTCCCATGGCAAAGTGAAGACTTAAAGCCAGGTCTTCCCACTTGAAACTCACGAATGCTCCCCACATTTTACGCATTAGGAGGAACAGGTCTGAGAGTCGGGGTAGGGATCATTCCACTTGTTCAAGGTCAAAGAGTCAGGCATTAAGAACCTACAGTGTTTCCCTGAAAGTAAGACATCCCCCAAAAATAAGACCTACTTACAGTTTTGCCTCTCACTGAAATACGTATAAGGCATCCCCCTGAAAATAAGACCTAGCGCATCTTTGGGAGCAAAAATTAATATAAGACACTGTCTTATTTTCAGGGAAACAGGGTAAGACACTGTCTTATTTTTGGGGAAACAGGGTATAAGACACTGTCTTATTTTCGGGGAAACAGGGTACTATGTGCCAAGTACCATGGCAGGCGTGTAATCATACTGTACTGCTCCTGGAGTGGGTGCGTGTGTCCTTAGCATTATTCTTCGTATGAGTATGCCATGCAGCTCTTTCCCACAGAGAAGCTCATTTGATGTTGTAAATATTCAGCAATTTGTCAGTGCAGCTAATTTATCTCCTAAGGGGTAAAACTCACTCAGTCTGCTTTTTCAGGAAAACTTTGGCTGTATCAAAATATTCTCCTGATAAAAACAACAATCCCAGATTCTCCAAAGTGTGGTTTTCCCTTCCTGTGTGAAATGACAAAGATGTGCAACTCAGGGGCTGGAGGTCCAGGTTCTGGCCCAGCTGAGTGACCTTGGCCAAGCCCCTTTGCCTTCTGTGGCCTCAGATGCCTCTGTGTAAAAGGAGGGGCTTGTAATCGTCAAGTGGTTTCCAACTGTGCTTACCCCCAAAACTTCTACTTAGAAAGATTTCTTCAATATCAATGACCTTGATGAATTAATGTTGTCCTTCCTCTTTGTAAAAATTAATCATAGATCATATCCATAATAGCTTTGGATCAGGGTAATATGCCATAAGAAGGAGAGAGGCCTCTAGCCCCCAATAATAAATGTTAACATTGGTTCTGTCATTGGTAAATGGACACATGCTCTCAGGCTATCAGAATATTGAGAGCAGGCCTTAGATCTCCATTCATACCTTGATTGAACTCCATCCCTACCTTGATTGAACTCCATCCCTCACCCATCCCAGGCAGTCCTCTGGCTCTACAATTGTTAAGGGGTAAAGATTTGAGATTTCATCTACTGGTTAATCCCAAAGCTTGTTTTTAAGAAGGTGGCTTGCAACCATAATACTTCAAACCAGGACACTGGCTTAGTGTAGTTTCCTTTACGTGAAAGACAGGCCCTGAAACAAGGAATTAGGGAAATATTATTTATTTGGGAAGTGACGTGAGAAGTGGGAAGTGGGACAAGGCAAAGAAGAAAGCCAGTTACGGGGTATTAGGGAAGTAGACTGCTGATGTGCACAACTGGGGATCAGTCCCGTGGGAGGCAAGAAAGCTGAGGTGTTTCCCTATCAACTCTCACTCCCTGCTAGTTGGGGTCTGCTCCTTGGGTTAACTCCCTCGCAGTTCTGACTTGCCCCATGAGTACACGTCAGAAACCCCGTGGGGAACTGTCTGTAGGTGACCTCTAGGGTGGGTGGGGTAGAAGGCATGTCAGTGGGGGCATCAACAGCTTTTCCAGAGGCTAAATAGAAAGTGTCTCACTATTAAAAGTCACAACAAATATCCATTCATTCTGAATAGCTGATTGCTAGTTACTGTCTTTGGTGCCTAGAACAGAGACATGGGCCCCAACTTTTGTGGAGTGTATATTCTAACAGGAGAAGAAGGAAACATAAGTGAATTATACACAGTGTCACAGGATAATATTCACAAGAAATATGTAAACTATACACTACTAGAGGAGGGTTAAAAAGATTGGGAGCCCAGGTTTGGTGTGAAGAAGCTTCAGTTTTAAATGTGGAGATTTGGGGAGCCTCGCTGAGAAAAGATTTGAAGGAGGTAAGGTAATGGAAGGAAACATGGGGAAATCTCGTCGAAGAAAATTTGAGGTGGAGCGAACCAACTCCTGGAGGTGGAAACATGAGCAGGCCCAATGCCTTCCAGGAGTAGTGGGGAGGCCATTATGCCTGGAGCAGAGAGAACAGGAAAGAAAGTAAGAGGACATGAGGTCAGAGGTGGGAGAGGTCAGATGATAGAAGATGTCCTGGGCCTTTGGCTTTTCTTGCAAGGCCAAAAGGAGCCACTGGAATCTTCTAAGAGAAAGAGGGACATGATCTGCCCGGTGTTCTAACAGGATCACTCTTACCAGTATATGGAGAATAGACTGAAGTGAGGTATGTCAGTTATTCATGCTGCATAACTAATTACCACAATCTTGACAGCTAAAAATGACACCAACTTGTCTCGGTTTCCTGGGTCAGTAGTCTAGGTAGGGGTTAGTGCTCCCCCCAAGACTGATTAAGGTATCGGCTGGGGTTTTGATCTTATCTGAGGCTCATAGACCTCTCCCAAGCTGGTGGCAAAATTTAGATCCTTGTGGTTGTAGGACTGAGGTTCTATTTTCTTGCCAGTTGTCAACTGAACATGGTTCTTCCATGCTAGGAGCCAATCTCATGTCCTTGCTGTCTGGTCTCCTCCACAGTTATTAACATGGCATCTTCTTCAAAGCCAGAAGGGAAATCTCTCTTTACACTTCAAATCTCTTCCTTTAAGAAGAATCCAGTCCCTTTGAAGGGCTCACCTGACTAGGTGAGGACTGACAAATATAGCCCTCAAAGTCAATTGATTAGTAACCTAAGCACAGGATGATAACTCCCATATTTACAAGTCCCACCCACACTCTGAGAAGGAGAGCATACCAGGCCATCTTAGAATTCTGCCTACCATAGGTGACAAGGATAAAAACTGAGTTCTGTTCTGAGACTGTTGTCACAATCCAGGCAAGAGCAGATGGTGGCTTAGACACAGTGATAACAGAGGATGGGCTGGGAAGGGGTCAGTGTCTGGAGTTATTGGGATGGTAGAGTCCATTGGTTTCCTGTTAGATTGTGTTAGATGTGAGAGAAAGAGAGAAGGCAAGGATGATGTGAAGGGTCTTAGCCTGAGCTGAAGGTGGGAGAGAGTTGCCATCTGCTGGTAATAAAGTCACAACTCAAGGTTACCATGCCACTTGATGCCAAATGGTGTGAACCAATAAGAAGCCAGAAGAGTGATCCCTTTAAACTTGAAGGTGGGCACAAATTTAAGATAGGTCTGGAAATAACTGTTTAGATAGATGAGAAGAAAAGAGGGGATTCCACCGATTGATGACAGGCAGAGGGCTGTAGAGGAGAAAGAAGGCACTAATGGTGTTTTGAGGTCCATGAGTAGGTTAGTTGGGTTAGAAGTAGAGGGTCATGTGGGTGAACGATGTAGGAAGGCAGGCAGGATAAACCTTGGAGGAGGTTCAACCTCATGCTAAGGCCATGATCCTATAGGACAAAGAGATTTTGTTTTAGAGAAATATTCACAAGAGATGCTACAACAACGTGCAGCAGAAATTTACTGTGTGACCACTATATTAATTGGTTAGGGCTGCTGTAATGAAGTACCATAGACTGGGTAGCTTAAACAACAGACATTTATCTTCTCACAGTTCTGGAGGCTAGAAGCCCAAGATCAAGTTTATTGGCAGAGTGTTTCTTCTGAGGCCTCTCTCCTCGGCTTATCGATGTCTGTCTTCTTCCTGTGTCTCCCCACGGGCTTCCCTCCGCATGTGTCTGTCTTAATTTCCTCTTCTTAGAAGGATGCCAGTCACATTGGATTAGGGCCCACCCTAACATCCTTATTTTATTTGAACCCCCTCTCTAAAGACCCTGTCTCCAAGCGTCACATTCTCAGGTGCTGGGGGTTAGGACTGTAACTAATAAAGTTTGAGGGGATATCATTCAGCCCACAATGCCTACAGTATTTGTGGAATTGTGTTAGGCATTCTAGACAGTAGAGAAGCAATTGCATGCACTTGTATTTCCATCCCTGTCCTGGAAATACCTCCGAGAGGCCAGGGCCTTGGGGACTGGCTGTGCCAAGCTGTCTGACACCCACTCACCACAATTACTCTCATCCCTGCAAACCACTGTGTTTGGCAAGAGCTGGTGCAAAGTTAATGGGAACCACAAATGGACTGAGGAGTCACATGTCCAGTTAGTGAAGAACCAGGAGTGACCCTTCTGGGCTTCTCGGTCCCCTGCCTCCCTTATTCCCCAAAGCTGCAGACCCAACTTTCAAAGGCAGGGACCAGCAAATATCAAGTCCTTGCTCTCTTGATTAAAACATAATAATAATGGCTTTCTGTTTGGGTATTTTATTTCAGTAGTGTCAGTCTACATCGACTTGGGAGGACACATCCAAATTAAAAAAAAAAAGAAATAGCCATTTTTGAAAGCAGATTTTGCTCACTCCGCAAGATCAGTCGCCAGAGCTGCCGTGTTCCTAGTAACTTCAAAACCAGACATCGGTTATATTTGGTCTAAACACCACCAAGTTCATTTGAGCTTCTCAGAGGAGTGTGCCCCTCTGGGTTTTCACTCAGCTCAGCAAGGGCAGCAAGCTGCGTGCCCTCCACATGTTTACCCAATAGTCCGGCATCTCGTTTATGAGGCTTAAATGGCCCTGCTGTCTCCAGGGCACATACACTTAGCGGGGAAGTTCCGAAGCTGGCAACTCCCATTTGCCCAAATTGATTCCACATCTGCCTTAAGTAAACCGCTCCCTCTGATACAAGTGTGCCTGCTCCCCACCCCCACCCTCACCCCCCCTCACCCCCCACCCCCCTTGCGAGTCAGCCTATGCTATTAGAGGTTGGAAAATAAAGGGGCTATTTTAGAAAAGAAAAAACAAGCTAAAGGTCAGCCTGAGGTTCAGAGTACTGCTGTGGGTTACTGTTCCTTCTTTGAAGGAAACCGAATAACTCTGCTAAGTAATAAGACATTTCAACCCGAGCTCATTTGCTCACACTGCACAATCCTTTAGTGTGAAATTCTTGTTAGAGTAAAAGTCTCAACCAACAGAAACATCAGGAAACCTCATCTATCCAGAACAATGCAGAAAAAGAAAGCAAATACATACTAAACAAACAAAACTCAGGGCAGCCAAAATGTCCCAAAGCCCCTGCAATTTATCCACACCAGAGCCTCTATCCATCCACATGAAAGAGTTTACTTTCATTATTTGCCAGATTCCAGAATCTTGGCTCACTGCTTCCCAATCTCACTGCAGACTAGAACCAGCATATTGGAGATGAAACCAGAGCCTGCTCCGGACAGCTGTGAGGCAGGGCAGAGATAAGAAACACAGAAAAGCCAGGAATCTCACCAGCTCAGCAGGTAAGCGTCTGACTCGCCCCCAATAGCCCCTTGGGCATAACTGCATGATCACAGTAAGCCCACGTCATAGAGAAGCTGAATTATGTTTACCACCCTTTATTTAAGGGGGAAATGACATATGGAATAGGTCTCAGGAAAATGATTAAAATATAACATTGAGGTACCTTGTCAAGACTCTTGGTGCAAAAAGTGAGTTAGCATTATTTATTAGTCCAGAGCAGACACAAGTGAATCTAGGAGGTGTGAACATCTTCAGGACCTGACTTCCAGCTCTTGTTTCCTTCTGTGACGCTGTTAGTCTCAGACTAGCTCTGCCCTTGTGGAGGCAGGACGACCGTCAACAGTTCCAAATCTGGTGAAAAGGAGAAGCTCCTCCATCTCACCTCACACATCAGCAGGCACCATAACTCTAATTAAATAAGCCTGATTAGCTTGGTTTGGGCCACATGCCCATCTTGAACCCAATTTCTGTAGCCAGGAGTGGGCACAACATTCTGACTAGCCAAACTTGGACCATCCACCTACTCCTAGAATATGGGGTGAAGTCAGCTCCAACAAACGCAGGAAGACAGAATGGGAGAGTGAAGAGCACATCTGGGGTAGGAGGTGGGAGTAAATGTTCCCACGAGAGAGGGAGGAAGATACTGGGCAGAAAGAGCACTGAATGTCAAACAGGAGAGATCACACCTGTGACCTAGGATCTCCAGCAGGACTCTTTCTTGAGGGCTCTGGGTACAATTCCTTTTCTCATTCACAAATGATTGTGTCCTATGACTTCCGTTTGTAAAAGTGATCGTGCTGATATAAAATGATTTGTGATTCTGGAGTTTTCCATGTCATGACTGACTTCCCTTTTTGTACCACTTGGGGTTGGGTTTTCTGTCACTTGCCACCAAAAAGGTCTGGACAAAGCATCCCACTTCTTTGCATTGTATTTCAATCACGTATATATGGTCACAGAGATAGCCCCAGGGAGAGAAGATGCTATGCACTGTTCTCCATCTCTCTCTTTTTTATTATTATTAAATTTATTGGGGTGACAATGGTCAGTAAAGTTACATAGGTTCTAAGTGCACAATTCCACATGACATGTTCTATGCGTTGCATCATGAGCTCACCACCCAGAATGTTTTTTGTTTTTTATCCATCACCATATACGCCTTCCTCCTTCCCCTCTGGCAGCCACCAAACTCTTGTCTGTGTCCATGAGCTTTTTTTTCCTTTTCTGTTTTGGTTGTTTATTTACTCTGTTCTTTAGATTCCACCTATAAGTGAGATCCTATGGTATTTGTCTTTCTCAGTCTGATCTGTTTCGCTTAGCATGGTATCTTCTAGTTCCATCCATGTTGTTGCAAAAAAATACAATTTTATTCTTCTTGATGACCGTGTAATAATTGATTGTGTAAATGTACCACTGCTTCTTTATCCAATTATTTATTGATGGCCATTTGGGTTTTCATATCTTGGCTACTGTGAATAGTGCTGCAATTAACAGACGGTGCCCTTATGAGGAGCAAACGCCACATTTCTCCCCAGTGTGTTCACATGATCAGAGTTTGGGGAACATCACTTAGTGGAGTCTAAGTGAGGAGTGATGGGAGATCACTCTTCTTCCCATCCACTGCGAGATCCCAGAGGAGGGCGACCCAGCTGCCCCTGCCCATGTGAGACCCAGGCTCCAGAGAAGAGAGTGGTGAAGTTACAGCCTCTCTTCAGGCGCACATTCACTGGGGGAGTGCAGTGGGCTCCCCCAGGGCTCCTGCTACCTTCCCAAACACCGGGGTTGCCAACGAGCTGTGTGTTTTGTCACCAATGAGCAGAACCAACTGCAGAAAGCTTCCTGCACTCAGCAGGTGTGAGGGGAAGTCTGAGATTTGAGAGGATAAAATCACCCATCCATGGTGTTGCACCCACGGTGGCTCATGCCTCAGGACACAGGAGCCCAGGGCAGGGAGCTGGGGTAGCCTGCTGAGCACACAGGACCGCCGAGCCCTGGGCTGGCCTGGCGTGGTCCGAGAACACCTGCGCAGATTGCTCTTCCAGGTTAGAACATTTCAAACTCCCTGGCGCGAAGCCCAGATGTTTCTAACGACCGATCCACCACGGACCTGTTAAATACAAGATTCATTTTATCAGAAATTTAAAAATGCAAAGAATACAAATTGCAAGCACAAGTTTTAAAAATCAGATTCAAAAGACTGCTCCGAGAACTTGCTGTTTATGGTTTTAAATGCTTCCTCTTCGTTTCTGTCCTTACCTCACTTGGACAGCTAACAATCTCACACGGTTCTGGGGAGAGAACTCTGGCTTCGTTTTAAAGTTTTCGGCTCATGTCCTGCTTACAACAATATTTCATGTCTCTAAATTAAGAAAAATTTACCAGCTTGACATTTAAGAGTGCCCACCATGTGGTCCTAACTATCATTCCCTTCATTTGTTCCCTTATTTTTCAACTGATTGTTGGATCCATCCAAACACTGAATGCCTAGTCTATGCCAAGCTGAGGCTAGGGATGCAGGGGACAGGCAAAGCCCATGGTTCACTGCTCTCCTCCCACACCTGCATCCATGCCAAACCATCTCTCAAATACCTGCTTAGCTTTGCTGACTCCACACCTCTGTCACTGCATGTCTGAATCCCGGATATTTTTCATATATTCCAATGTCAATACTCCATCAAGGATAATCATTACCAGCTATCACTAATAATAATCAGCTAGCTCATTAATCAGGCCCCTGCCACAGTCCAGACGTTTGCTAGGCACCTTACAGATGGTATTCCTAATCTCCCCAACAACGCTGCAGGGGAAGCTTTGCCATCCCGCCCAAAACCCCTGCCCCTCCTGCAGAACAGGGTTCTCTAGAACGTTTCCTGATTCCACACGTGATACATACCACTTCCTTTTCTTTTCAAGCCCATCTTTACACCTCTTTTTTAAAAACTCCATTGCAATTATGACATACATTCAGAAAAGTATGCAAATTTGTGCAGCTCAGTGAGCATCCAGAGACTCAATACACCCATGTAACCTGCACCCAGAACAAAACAGAATATCTCAGCACATTGAAGGCCCCCTGTGCTCCTTCTAGTTCCTACCCCTCCCTTTTCCTAAGAGTAGCCACTGTCCTAACTTCTGTGTGGCTTCGTTTATCCTGTTTTTATCCTTTAACTATATAAATGCAATCTGAAAAGCATTACTGTTGCAACTGGCTTCATTCATTCAGCATGGTTGGGGAGATTCACTATATTGCTCACTCTCATTGTATCAGATCCCATCGTGTGACTCTATTACACAGTTCATTTATTCATTGTAACGTAGGTGGGCATTTCAGTAGTTTCCATGGCTGCTGTGAACATTCTAATACATGTCTTCTGGTGAACTTATGGACGCATTACTGCTGAATAAATCAGGAGTAGAATGGTGGGGACACAGGGTTTGCACATGTGCAGCATCAGCAGATACTCTGAATCTTTTTAAAGTCACTTTTAATATTCCATATTATTTTAATCTTATATGTGAATCTTCCTTTCCCTTACTAGATTACAAGTGGTTTTTCAGTTGAATAAATACTGTGTATGCCCCGCCTCATTTTAAAATGAGGAGTCTAACATACAATATAAGATAGAACACTAAACTGAGAAAGCAGATGGGAAAATAAAGGTCAGGGAAAAAATAATAAAGTGAATACAATGGCACAAGTACATTCAACAAAGTCTTGGGTGCTTTTTAAAAAGCTGGACAACACATGTGGTTGAGCTTCCTATCAGCCAACACAAAGAGGGAAACTAGTGACACAAATCAATGTTCACAGGATAAATATACCAACTGTTCAGCAGTGTGGCTATTTCTGGTTCTGAGATTTCAAAAATGTCAAACCGAAACTTTCTCAAACAGGACATTGTTTGTCATCGAAAATAAAGGATCCCACAACTTCATTTCAGTAACAGTGGTAAGAAATGTTGTCAGTTTCTCCCCTCTCCTTATAATCTCCCACAATATGAACATGCCAAAGCTCAGTTCCCTACAAGCAACTCTTTAAGGGAACTAATGTAATCAGATACACATTTTCCAGCAAGTCTAACTACATTAAGGTGACCAGATTTTAACACTGGTAAAGCGGGATACCATTGACCGGGGGGGGGAGGGGGTTCTTGATTAAAAATTGGGTCTATCTCCCGCCGTTCCCTAGCTTGTCGTGCATTCTTTCCAAAAATCGGGACTTTTTTAAAACGCCGCGGGACACGGGACAAATTGTTAAAAATCGGGACTGTCCTGCCAAAAGCAGGACGTCTGGTTACCTTAAACTACATCCAACAGTGGGATGAGGGATGAGGGTGGGGGGACTAAATGCAAAGTTTGGTGCAAGAAACTCTAGGGGTCTCTGAGACCTTTTCAAGGGCTCAGCACTGTCAGAACTATTTCTACAATACCGCTAAAGCTCTTTTTTGCCTTTTTTTTACTCTCAACTTCTTATGAGAGTACACAGTGTTTTCCAGAGGCCACATGGGAAGACTGAATGCAGAAACCGATGTGAGAAATCTGTCTTCCACTAAGATGAGCATTAAAGAGATCTAAAAATTATTTTTGTCTTGGAAAATATATTTTTCATACGAAAGTATGTCCTTTTAACCTACTAGGTTTGTTATTGCTATTCTTAAATGAATTAATGCCTATTTTTAGATTTTAATTTCTAATACAGTATCTATAGATATGACCCACATAAAAGAAATGCTTTGGAGTTCTCCAAAATTTTTAAGAGTGCTAAAGGGTCCTGAGACCAAAAGTTTGGAGAACCACTTGTCGAGAGGAAGATTTCCCCACAGAATGTTGTTAGTGACTAGTCCCAGAAGATAATCCATGAAAACAGTTCTGTGACCAAGTACATTTGGGAAATGTTATGCCTCTCTTGGAAACCATCCAATTAGAAGCAAATAAACCTAACAAACTCTAACTCTATGCCTCCTAAATGTATTTGACTAAGGTCCCCTCTTTTGAGTGCTTTCGTTAGCATCCTGGGGGCACACCTACGATGGATGAACTGCAAAGCCCCCCTCGGTCCTCATGAGCAACTCTTAGCACCCAGCTTCTGTGAGGTGTGAGCAGCTGAGTCTGACATTGTACCTCTGACAATGTGATCCTTCTATAAACATCAAGGCAGCTGAGCAAACCAGAGGGCCACTTTCTCTCTGCAAAGAGATGCACCAAGGGTGGGGTCAAGGCCAGGAGACTAAACTGAGTCTGTGCCATCTGACAAACAGGCCCCAAGTCCCGACAGGCTCCTCGGCGACACTCAGGCTGGGTATCTTCCAAAGCAGATGGTACACTCTCTTACCTCAGTCATAAGGCAATCTCAATTAAGCACCCACAGAACACTTGAAGTTACACAACTTCCTGGTGCCCCTCCAAGGAAAAGGGTGGTCAAATGGACCTCAAATGAGTCAACTTCTTTTATTGGGTTGTTAACTGTAAGTCAATTAAATGTTAGGGAATGCGTACCCAAAATGATGACTTTGGTTTTGGAACAATCCTTTTTCTTTTTTGACAGTCATTACATAATTGTGCCAGCTGTCTCTTAAGCAAACTCCCTGTTCATAATAATATAATTATGTCATCAGGCAGCCCATCTAAGGGACTACAGTTCCCAGAAGAAAAAGCTAAAGTTCATCCCCACCAAACCAGATTACAAGAAATGTTAAAGGGACTTTTTTTTAAAAAAGGAGAAACGATAAAACAATATGAATAAAATGTCAGTAAATACAAAGCTATCAATAATTACTTCAAAAGTAAATGGATTAAATGACACAGGGTGGCTAAATGGGTAAGAAAACAAAACCCTTATATACACTGCCTTCAGGACTCACTTCAGATTGAAAGACACACAGAATGAAAGGAATGAAAAGATGTTACCTCTGGGGATATTGGGATAGCTCAGCGATTGAGTGCTTCCCTCACAACCATGAGGTTCAGGACTCGATTCTAGTCCCGGCCTGTGCAACCCCATGTGCTGAACTGTGGTGCAACTGGTAACCACTGGGATGGCTTAGCAGTGAAGGTTCTCGTCCCCATGTGACAGGTCTCCCTGGTTCAGTTCCTGCCCTGAGCAGATCCTCACCCACCTGTGTGGAATGAAATCATGTCACTACTAATGATGTACAACTATGGAGACTGCTCTGGGCCCTCCCCATTTCTCTCTCACCTTCACTCAAAACAATAAATCTTAAAAATAAAAATGTATTTCATGAAAAAAAAAAAAGGTGAGGTAGCAATACTAATACCAGACAAAATGGACTTTAAAACAAAGGCTGTAACAAGAGAAAAAGAAGGACCCAGGAATCCCACTTCTGGGTATTTATATGAAGAAACCCAAAACAGTTATTCAAAAAGACATATGCACCCATTGTTCACTGCAGCAATATTTATAATAGCCAAGATATGGAAGCTACTTAAGTGTCCATTAATAGATGAATGGATAAAGAAGTGCTGTGTACATGTATATAAAGGAATATTAACTCAGCCATAAAAAGAATGAAATCTTGCCATCTGCAGCAAAACGGATGGACCTAGAGTTAATGTGGTGATCACTTTGTAAGTTATATAAGTGTCTAATCACTATGTTGTACACCTGAAACTAATATAACATTGTATGTCAACTTTAATTGAGAAAATAAAAAAATTAGGGACCAGAGCACTAGAGCAATAAATACGGTAAATATTCTCATGCTCATCGTTGCAGCACCTGGTGAGGCACCGAAGAATCACATTCAATATATGTTTTGCTACAGTAGACTCTCAGTTACCCGGCAATCATGGGGATTGGTAGATGCTGAATAAATGTAAGTAGTGTCCGTTAACCAGAACTCAAGCAACCAGAACTCTCAAGCAAACAGCAACATTTTTTCTCCAGTTGCATGAGAGTGCCAGTTGCTTGAGTTATGATTAATGGAAAGTCTACTGTATTTACCTTTAAAATTTTTACTTGTATATAAACTGACAAATACCACACAGTCAAATATCCAGTCAAATATAGACTGGTCAAATAGTACTGCTTGGAATAATTTAATGTACTTATAAGAACTTACACCATTGTAAATTAAAAAGAGATCATTTTAATGTACACATTTTCACTTCCGTTAATTCAACATTGATTTCTGCTATGCATGCATTCCCGTTTAGTTTGACTTGCTTCATATTTATTTATTTTCCAACATGCAGCCAACCTTCAACGAGCTAGTTAACTAAACTATTACTCTTAAAGACTACAAGGAATCTTGTCCTCAAAGAGTTTTAACTTTAACATTTTCAAAAAGCCCTACGAGGCTGCTCAGCATGGTGGTTTTTCATTGAAATTTCCTATTTGGAAGATGGCAAAACAGACGAGGATCTTTTCAAGTCTCCTGGTTGCTTATATTCTCATCACAACACATGGGTAAGTAGCACAGACTGAATAATAAGTAAATCTCTTCCAAACACAGCTGGATGAGACAGCTTCATTTTTAGAAAGCACACCGAATCCTCATAACTTTCCTAATGGTGATTTGCTTCAGGGTTCTTTTGATACATGAGAAAGGAATGATTAATCCTTGTGCACAGTAAGTACTCTTGGTTACAGTGTTACGGTTTTCCTTCCCAGTCTTTGTCCTATATGAGGTGATTTACTGGATTTGCTGCAGAATCAAAAGCGTGAAGATGTCTACTTTCAGAATCTGAGTGGATGGCAGCCTTCTCATTTCCTGCCAAATGGATCAGACCACACTTTTAACCCTATAGAAAGAAACATGAATAAAAACAGGACTCATTGTTGAACTTCCGACCGCTTCCCTCAACCCCCAGCAAATAAAATGACATCGGAACTGAGCTGTGCACCGACAGGCAGCGCAGGGCAGGGCGGGCAAGCTGCCGGGACCCTGGAAGGGAACGGCAGAGGCCATGCAGTCATGACAGCAAATGGCTTGGAAAGTGCCCACGACAGGAAGATATGTATCTGGCCTAGTTAAAAACTACTAAATCATAAAGAATGTTGCCACTGATTACACGAGTTTGGGTTAATAAGCTGAAAGCCTCTCATTCTCGGCCAACTTGGATCATCATCTCAAAGTAACTAAGCACCCTGCCATAAAGGGAACTCCTGAGCTTTCGTATAAAGCAGAATCCCACATCGATTAAAACAGCTCACACATGAACAGTGCTTTCCCACAACGGTAGTGTTTAAATAGGTGCTTAGTAAATACGTTTGCCAAACACTGATTCACATTTCATATTTAATTGTACATGTTACATTTTTATGTCTAGTTATCAAACACAAAAGAGGAAAGTGCAAACTTGCAAAAAAATGTTCTGGAGTGAAATATTAAAATGAAATCTTGGGGTGATACCTATAAAGTGGCAACTGTTGTGAGGTAAACAGCACAGTCACAATCAGGCATTTAAACTAAACAGATTTGTCCCATTGCAGCGCAGACACACTCCCCACACAACATGACAGGACAAATGCAACTGTTTTGATTTTTAAGTTTACCTGCTGGCTGCACATCCTCTTGAACAATACCAGCTCGATTTATGGCTTGCTCCTTCTCTGAAACACACAACAGAAATAGGACTCTTCAGCAAGGGGCGATGGCAGTGCTGGTGGAAATCTTTACATTTACATGGGTCAATGACAGGAGACAATGAGATAATAGGAAGGCGGTCCAGGAAAAAAATCCAGCCATTAATGCCTCTATTTTTCATGAAAATGGCTGGATACTTTCTGGACAGCCTTCGAATGAGTGCTATTAAATTTAGGGTTGCCATTACTCAAAAGTTTTTATTAATAGGTATGGAAGTTAGATCCTATAGCAAGAAGACTGGGTACTCACATTACAAGAAAGAAAGCGATATTTCAAAAGAAAAGATCCCAACCAACATCTCTGTGCGCTCAGCATTTTTGGAAAGGCAACAAAACAACAGAAAAAGAACAATTTTGAAAGAACTGGTGGGCGTGATATTAAGAGGGGAAGGCTGCTGAATTGAAGGGCTGAGTACAATGAACAAGGAAACGAAGTAGTTTACATCTCTAAAATGTACTCCACTGAAGGACGAGGCCCACAGCTAAATATGCTATGTTTTTGACAGGAAATAGAGCAGAAAATTAATCTTTGGGTGGGTGGCTTTGGTTTGGATAATTGAAGCTTCCCTAATTGATTGCAGGTGCTGTGCCAATTAAAAAGCGTGTTTTAGCTGCAGCAGCTTAGATTTTCTTTGGAGATGTCCAATAGGCAACAGCCAAGAGAAATTGGGCATTTTACGTCTGTGGGCTTCACACACTCTGACACATATTTCTAAGTGGTATAGAATAAACCCAAGGTCTAGAAAAACAAAGACTTATTATTTTAAGTATCGTGACCAAAAAAAAAAAAAAAAAAAGGTGGCTTTTCAGGGGAAGGATTTGGAGCCAAAGGATGTTTACTACTAAATTATAGTAATTAAATGTTGCAATCAGACCTTTGTTTAAATCAGGCTGACAGTGTTTCTTTAAATCCACATTTAGTGCTTATTTAATATTAGTCCACGATCTTTATTCTGGCCTCTGGATTCTCATAAATGTACAAGAAACAGCGTTTTGCCAAATCGAATATTCATTGAATTTGCTTCTCCAGCAAAGTGACAGAAAGTCAATCCTAAGTGACCTACCTGATAGTTTTATCAATGTAAAGTTTTGCTTTGGCAAATAAAACATTAAGCAATAGGGATTATGCGCATCTTGATATCCAATTCTCAGAGAGACAGAAAGAAGACAGAGCGTAATGAAGCCCATTACAGACAACGGCCCACTGGTTTCCCTGGACCCCTCTGAAAAGCAGCAGGTGAAATGCAACCAAGACCTTCTTATCCAAAATATGAAAAGACTTCATCCACCTAGAGTGAATGATAATGGAGCCGCTATGGCAGGGCTGTCCAATCTTGTGGCTTCCCTGGCCACATTAGAAGAAGAAGAATTGGCTTATGCCACACATAAAATACACTAACACCAACGATAGCTGATGAGCTAAAGAAATATATTGCAAAAAAGCTCATAATGTTTTAAGAAAGCTTACGAATTTGTGTTGGGCAGCATTCAAAGCCGTCCTGGGCCGCATGTGGCCCTCGGACAGCAGGTTGGACGAGCTTGCTAGGGCATCAGGCTTTCTAAAATAACATAAAAGGTGAGCTCACTTCCTAGGACCATCAAGTCCTGGAGGACTGAACCCTACCACACAGTCAACATGCAAATCTCACAGTATGGAAGTGTCTCAAACATGCTCTTAGAAAACGCCAATCAGTAGAAGACCACACTGTCACAGATCGTGCCAGGAACATAAAGACATGATTTCCCATGCCTACAAGGACCATTCTCTAGTACTATGGAAGAGGGAAGAGATGAGTTTTTAAACAATACTGGATTGCCAGACAGTGTTCTAAACCTACAGATTTAAGAAAACCAGACATCTTGGCGGATGGAACATTCTCCAAGGGGCAGGTACTGCAAAGCCAAGGAAGCTGGCAGACTGCCAGACATCAAAAGGAAGTTGACTTTTGGTGGCAAGGACACAATGCCTAATTGTGTTTGAACCTCTTATAATGCAATGGAGAACCAAGTGAAGAGAAAGGAATCCCTGTCTTCACACTTTCTTGCTAATTGCTAATGAGGTTGGAGAGAGCCTAAGGATTTATTTTAAATAGACCATAATCTCTTTATAATCCTTGTCGTTATGCAACCACTTTTTTTGGCTCAGACAGGCAATTTAAACCTATTTGCTGAACCAGCTCCTACCAAGTGATAACCAATATTAGCATCCTATAGCTACATTTCCTGGTTCTTTAATCCATTAATGTTTTATAAATACTCTAAGTCCAAAGCAGTCTTATATAAATTCATGATATGACACAATGACACTGTGTGCGAATGCAGAATATGCTCCAAGGAAAACAAACTGGCCCCTCAGGATTTAGCAAGTGCATTCCAATGAGATTGACAGGTACATTTCTATTTTGATGTCATTAGAGAAATAGCAAATGTCTATATACCTCAGGAAAGGGGCCACTCGTAAGTCGGGGGTTCAACTGTGAGCACATCAGGATAAGCTAATTACTGACTTCAGTAGCATGCTTCTTCTATCAGAAGCAAAATGATTAAAATGCAAATATGCAACATGGGTCTGGAGCTTTGCAGTGCTGGTGAGAAAGTCCCCATTCCCATGTCTCAGCAAGTCCAACTCTGCCCCCTGGTGCTAAGGCAGTGGTTGGATTTGTAGTTTTAATTGAGGATCATTATCTCTAGTCAAAGGGTCAAGGTATACGAAGGCCGTCCAGAAAAAATAAATCCAGCCATTGTTAATATAACAGGAATGGTTCCATAGCTGGATACCTTCCGGACAGGCCTCTTATTATTAAACTGGTAATGCATGCAGACTGACAGATACTTGTATGGTAATAAAAGAATTTACCTAATATTATCAAGTCTTTGAAGATGAAAACATTTCTTTACATTTGAGGTCCCTATTGTTCAGGTGTAGACGATGACCTCAGGACCCGCTGTGCCCTTCCCCTCCTGCCAATAAACAGTTAAAATAAAAGCACTGGTAATCTAAGTAACTGGACAAATGGCAACCTCTGAATATAGGCTATATTTAGGTAATAATAGCATTATATCGATATTATATTTCCTGGATTGGATAATTGTATTGTGATTATGCAAGAGAATGTCCTTGTTCTCAGGAAATACATGCTGAAGTGCTTAGGAATAAAAGCTTACTCTTAAATGGTTCACCAAAACAATAGTAATAATTCTATTCCATGTATATACAATTATGTATGAGTCTATTTATGTATGGATAGATATATTTTATATATAGGGAGGAAAGCAAATGCAGCAATCTTTGCTACACAATTCTTAGGTCTTTTCTGTTAGTTTGTTTCTTCTTTTTAATAATAAAAATACACAACTGCGAAGGTCAAACACTGTGACCGTTCCATGATGATTACATCACAATACCTTTTTAAAAGCAGCAAACACAAAATTTAAAACATAATTTCCCATGCTCCTGTTTGCTGCCGTTGCCTAGACATACATCATCCAGAACTAGCCATGCACTGTGGCAGACGGGCGTGAACCAGCAGCCAAGGGGGGACCAAAGGGCTCCTGGAAGCACAGCTACTCCTAGTCCTGTAAACCCTTGTGTTACCTCACCAGAGAGTCTAGCTGAATCAGGTGGCTATGTAATACCATTAGAAAATAAGACGTTAGCCTGTCTGCGCATCTCATTTGACTCCATGGTAAAAGGAAAAAGTGTATTTTAAGCACCTGGCATGAAACAGAGAAAATGCCCTTCTGGTAAGAATCGATTCCACATCAAGTGAGTTCTTGTAACCCTATTACGACTCTATACGATATACTTTTAGTTAGGAACAGCAAGGTGCACCTAAACCCAGAGGTGGAACTGAGGTTCTCACAGCTCTTCCGTGTAACTTCCTACCTTGCTATTACACACTCTTTGCTGTCAGGTAAGACAGGGTGTCATTAAGCAGCAGACAAGGCTGGGGAGCTCAGATCTAGTGTCCACCCTAAATGACCTTGTACAAGTCACCTCAATGAGAGGACTTATATGAGCACAGGGTTTCTGGCAAAGCTGATTTTTATGCTTCTGCCGGTCTTATTAAAGTTAAAACTGAACAGGGTCACAGAAAATGATCTTATCTAGTCTCATTTCACAGGTTGGCCTACAATGCGTGTTGTCTTTAAAAGGCCATCGTCAGGATCACTGTCTAGTTCTAGGATACATAGACAGATTAGGCTTCAAGTTACACTATCTGTACTCGTCCCTGAACGTGGGCAAGGCAGGCTGTGCCACAGGATGAGAGCCAAAGCAACATCTGGGATTCCCTCCAAAAGCACAATCCCCACTTCTGGTCTGGGATCGCTGACCACCAATGCCAACTGCCATAATTTCAGGGCCGAGGGCTCAGGTGTAGAGCTGACCTGTACTTTACGCAATGCTGAACAAAATCTGGCTGAAGATCACGCTGAACATCAACATGAAATCCAATGAGACACTGTTGTGACAGTGGCTTGCCTGCTTAAGGCCTGGACGATCTCCTTGGCTTCATTTCACCTACTCAGCCTCCTCTTCTTTTCTGCTGCCTTGTGGTTAGTTCCAGCAGAGGTCCCCACACTCCCCATACCCAGCATGAAGCGGGCTGGCCCAGCTGAACAGCCCACTCTGACTTTATGCTTGAGGCATCCATGCTCTCGGCTCCTCCCTTGCCAGCCGCTGGATCCACTGCTCAAGGACTGAGTGTCTGCCCTGCCCTTTAAGAACTGTGTGCTCCTCCTCAGTCTTCCCAGGGTCCTGAGGTATACAAACGTGGAAGGAATGGTCAGAAGACGTCCCAACAAGAGAGGTTAAGAGGAGCGGCTGAAAGGAAGGAGCAAAGAACAAAGCTCCAGCCCAGGAAGCCTGAAGGAGGTGGCGGTCCCAGGAGGCCAGGGGAAAGAGGGTTTCAAGGAGGGAGAGGCTGGGCGCTGGTTGCACCTTACTCACAGATGACCTGACCTCTACATTACAAAGAGAAGAGCAGGCATCACCTGCAAGTGCCCACAACGTCCCAACATCTAGGTTAGCCACATCCGTACCTGCCCTTCCTCCTGAGCTGGTGGAAGAGGTGTCCTGCCTTCTGTCCAACAAGGCTCTCTTCACCTGATCTCATGATCTCATGCCACCTCCCACTCTACGGAATGTCTTGTACAGCATCGTTCTTTGCCCAGATGTTCTCTTGGCTCTCCCATCTCTCTCAGCCAAAACTCCCCCTGGACCCCTGGACCTGCTGCATACACGCTGTCATTCTCCTCCCCGTAGAGCCAAACATCATTAGTCAATTTAACACACTACTTACCCTTCAACCTATTGCACTCTGCTTTCTGCCCACTATCAAACAGCCGAGAGCATTCCTGACAAAATGACCTATGACTTTTACCTTTTTTTTTAATCTAATGGATATTTTTACTTCTCAACTACCTGTCTCCAAGAAGCCTAACCCTGTTCCTTTTCACGAAGAGTTGTCTCCAAGGGGCTTGTGACTACAGCCTCTCCGGGTTTTGACCCTCTCCCTCTGGCCACCTCTTCTTAGTCTCCTCTGAGGGTCCCCATTCCCCTGACTGCTTGCTCTTCAGTGTTCCCCAACATCCTGGTCCCAGGCCAGCTTGTCTCTTTCAGTCCCTGAATGCTGCCTGGGAGCCCTTTCCTTTAATGACTCTGATTCCTGTCCTGACGACACTGCATGTCTATCTAGCTCCAGTTCAGATCCAGGAGGACCTCAGCCCGACTGGCAATCCCACTGCCTATGGGAAACCTCCAAGAGCACATCCCAATACCTACAACTCCGTACATCCCAAATTTAACTACTAGTTCATCCTCTCACCCCCACAGGCGCTGCCTTCTTATGTGTCTTAGTAAATGACAAGGACCACCATCTCCTCAGCTGCTAGAGCCAGAACGGTAAATACCATTCTTCTACCTCTTTCTCTCTCATCCTGTGCCTAATCAGTCACAAATCCCTGTAGAGTTTACTTCTTAAAAACAGCTCCCAAATTCAATACTTCTTCCAGGTCCCGTAATCACCACTCTGGTTCAGGCTAGTCACCTCTTCCTACTCCTCTGTGGCCACAGGAGGTACAGCCTTCTTGTACCTGGCCTGCTGGCCTCCCGCCTTGACCCTTCCAGCCCCTCCTTTACATTACAGTGACACCTGTAAACAGTGAATCTCATCACCTCACTGACCAGATTAAAATACTTCAATAATCCTCCACTGCCTGGACTCTGGAGACAGCAAAAGGCTACTGAAGTATTTTAATCAAGTGAGATAACCAAATTCAAAGAACAAATGGAGCCGGGATGGCTCAATGGGTTGGGTGCTCACTTTGCAGCCCCAGGGACCGAGGATCGAATCCCGGCCACGCCCATGCGGACCCATATGCTGAACTGGGGAGTGCCCCCAGTTCAGTTCTCACTGGGGCAAGACCCCAGCCCAGTTCCTGCCCTGTGCAGCCTGTGCCCACCTGTGGAATGAAACTACCAGTATGTGGAAAAACCAATGATGTGCAAATATGGAGACTGTTCTGGGCCCTCCCGCTTCTCTCTGTCTCTGACTGTCCCGCTTCTCTCTGTCTCTGACTGTATCTCTCTGTCTATCAAAAACAATAAATAAATCTTTAAAAAAAAAAGAATGTGGGTAAAGAGAAACAACCAATGGCTGTGATTTAGGAAACAATAAACATGAGATAGGACTGAAGTTACATACTTAAGATGTGTAGAAAGGACTAACATATTCTAAGGTCTTTGTATATTTCATAGGAGAATAACAATATTGACTAACTTTAAACAATAATCGCAAAGTAAGAAAATTACGGGATGTGGCAGAAATAATGCCATAATGTCGTAAGGCTTGCTTTGTCTTACACGAGATGGGCAGCAATGTGAACATTTCACCTAAAATGTCATATAATGTGCTTCAGTGTGATATTGTTATGTTACAGAATTACCACACATGCTTATGATTCTGTAATAAAAGATTTGGTATAGATTACCAGCTCATAAATAAGGGGCGTTAGTTCTGCCTGGGAGTTCCTTCTGCTGGACCCTGTAGAATGTAAAACTTCCAAACTATGCAGTAAAGGAGAAAAATAATAAAGAAGCCTTGAAGGCAGAAAAGAAAAAAAAGAAGTATAGAAATACAATAATAAATAGAAAACACAAAATAAAATTAAAATACAATAAATGTAAATATATCAGTAAATATAATAAATGAAAATGAACTCAATCTAACAGATGATGAGATTAGATTAAAAATCCAGTTTAGGGTGGTTATAAGGCTTAATGACAAAACAGATACACTGGGAAAACACTAACCAAAAAAAAGCTGGTAACTATAATATCAGATAAAATAGAATGGGGAGGAATATTTGGGATAAAAAAAGACCCCTATATAATAATAATTGGGCATAATTCTCCAGAATATTCTAGATTGTGTACACCTAATAATTTCACCTCAAGATATCTAAATAAAAGAATTAAGAAGCTTGATCTGTAATCAACGTGCATAGAACCTGTACCCAACCAGAGAGTATACATCATTCCAAGCACACAGAAAACATTTGCAAAAATTGATCTGTACTAAGCCATAAAGCAAATCTTCACCATTCTCAAAGAATCAAAACCATATAGTCCACATACTTTGACTACAGATGTAAATTAGGTAGAAATCAGCAGTAACAAGTAACTAGGAAGACCACCGTGGTTGCTGGTAGAAAATGGGTAGTAGGTGAGGCCTGGTGAAAGCAGGGAGCTCAGTGTCCAGAGTGTGTGTGTGTGTGTGGGGGGGGGGGGGGGGGGGGGGGGGGGGGGGGGGGGGGGGGGGGGGGGGGGGGGGGGGGGGGGGGGGGGGGGGGGGGGGGGGGGGGGGGGGGGGGGGGGGAGGGGGAGTGGGCTAGATGAAGATGAAGTGAGGCAGAGAGAAGTGCTCTATCTTGTTCAGTTGGTCGTTCATGTACACGCAGCACAGTGCAAGGTACATAGCAATTACTAAGATCTAGGTTTTAAAAAAATGAAAAAGCTAAATACATGCTAGTGGAATGTGCTGAAATTAATTGAAACTATCCTCCTAGCTGTTTCCTAGTCATGAACGCCTCACCTGCCTGGATCCTAGTTTACTGCCAGGCCAGCCGGCCCTGGGTCTGTCCACCTGCTTAAAACCCCTTGTCTCACACCACTGCCTTTGTGGCTCTTCACTTTTTTAAATGTTTTTATGGGATGCCTAATATAAGACAACACTAGATATTGCCACACCTGTAATCTCATTAAATACACCTCAAAATCTGTAAATTCAGTCCTGTAAACTCCACTGCTACAGATGAGGAAACAGGCCAACTTCAGAGGTTAAGTACTTACCTTAAGGTCCTCATCTACTAGACCCTCATCTGCCTTATTCCCTTTTCTCACTCCCTTAGAGAGGCAGGATGGTGCCCTGGTATAGTGATTAAGGGCACTGGTTCAAGTCCCAGATCCGTGGGTCCTTGTGCAAGTTACTTAACTGTTCCATACCTCAGTTTGTCCACATATAAAACAGGGGTGATACTCACAGAGCAGCTACCACAAAGTGATGTTATAAGAACTAAATGGGTTAATATATATGAGGTGCTTGGAAGAGTGCCAGACATTTAATAAACTTTCATTAAGTATTAGCTGTTTAGTATCGCTTTTCCATAAAGAATCAGTTGATTCTCAGATAAGAGTTGACCAAATTAATTAAAATTGGACCGGAAAAATGGACATGCGTAGACCATTAAAATGCAGATATTGTGGCCACCCTCACTACATGTTCACTTAAAAGGCCTGACTCATCTGTCTCATGCAAACTCAACCATAGATTCTATAGAATCCCTGTAAGGCTGTTGTTAGGATACATGGCCTAAACCCACACTCGGGTCACCTGATCTAGACCAGGATTTTTCAACCTTGCCACCATTCACATTTTGGGCTGGGTAATTCTTGGTCACGAGGGGCCGTCTTGTGCATTGTAGAAAGGTTAGCAACACCCCTGACTCCTCTCCACTATATGCCAGTAGCACATTCACCCCACCCCACCCCATCCCACCATGAGTCGTGACAAGCAAAGTGTCTCTAAATAGAAACAATATCCCCTGAGAGACAAAAATCATCTCCAGTTGACTGCTCTAGTCTTTGAAACTAAAACTTTTCTGGAGGGATCCAAAGTAGACCCCCTTTTCCCAAGTTCAATTCCAGAGGCTGTCATAAAATAGCCTGGGGCAGGTATCCAATAAGGAAAGATGATGGAGATAAGATTATGCTTATCACAGCCTTGTTTACCCCCCATGCATACTGCATAGGCGGGAAGGCAGGTTGCACAGAGGCCATTTAAATCTTGGCTGAGAGGAAATCTGAGTGTGTATTATAATGCTCTGTCTCAAGAAACCAAATGTGATAGCATTTGTAATGGACAGAGCATCTAAACAGAGCTTTCGCCTTCAAATCGCCAAGCTTTCAGCCTGTGCTAAAATTCTCAAGGGGCAGGGTTGGCCCTTTTCCATCTTCAAGATGATTCAGATTTCCTGGAGAAAAAAACAAGTCTCTAATGCCTAATAGTTTCTCTCGGACAGATGGTTTCAGATGTATCAAAGTGCTAATCCTTGCTGAGGTATAAGTCTCCAGGAAGGAGAATTTGGCTTTTAGAATGATAGGACTTGAATGATTAAGGAGGAAAATGACTCCCAAGATATTCACCATTGTCATGTGAGCAACCAGCTGAAAATGAAGACAGTAGAATCTGAAAAAAAGATTTGAGAAAAGATAGGACAAACTCAAAACCCAGGTTCACAATTTAGGTTTGAAACATTTTCATGGGAGTGGAAATGAAGTTGCCAATAAAAACACCTTCAAGCTAAGGATTATTAAGGTTCCAGCTGCCTCCCCCGCAACTCACCGTTCCCAGCTTCAGAGTGAGGAAACTCTGAAGACAGACTCCTGGGTTGGAATATTTGCCTTGCCCCTCACACTAGCTGTGTGACCTTGGGCATGTTATACAACCCCTCTGAGCCTGTTTCCTCGCCTAGAATGGGTAGTAATACCTACCTCAAAGTGAGGTTGTGGGAATTAACCTAAACTGACGTGTGATAAGCGTTCAGTGAATGTTACCTATAAGCATGAACCCTTGTTTAGTGTTGACCTACTCTGTACAGACTGCTTTCATTGCCACCTTTGAGTCCCAGGGGAAGCTAGGTTTTATTTTAGATACAGAAATAGTTATTTATAGACGAGGATGCTGGGGATTCAAGGAATTGAGCCACTTGTCCAGGGTCACAAAGCTGCACACAGCAGAATTCGAACTCAGGTCAGTCTGACCCCCATGCCAAGATCTTTCCAAGTCCCCACGTGGAGATGGGGGAGGTGCTAGGGCTAGGTCACCACGCTGGGGCAGAGGTCACTCACGGTACTCCTCCGGCCGCATTAGGGGCCGGAAGTAGATGGGGTAGAAGGCGGCGCCGATCAGGGAGATGAAGCCGCCGAAAATGAGCACAGTCCGCAGGTTCTGGGACATGGCGCTCGGCAGGAACTGCCCTGACCGGCTGAGACCCCCGCAGTCACGGATTCCCTGCTCTCGCGGGCCCGGCCCTGACCCCACTGGGGAGAGACGGTGCGGCTTTCGCTTCCGGGCCTCGGGGGCGGGGCTCGGGAACGGGGCGATGCGAGGTAGGGGTTGGAGTGGGACCAGAGGCGGGCACTGGGCACTGGGTGGAGCTGGGGCAGGGCGGGGCGGGGCTAGGAGACGGGGCGGGGCT